>QODF01000219.1:1787618-1877818 GCA_024372805.1 Oostethus manadensis | reverse complement strand
CCTTATACTTGCCCCTGCAGGTGGTGGGTCTGCGGGGGGGGGAGTTCCCGTGTGGCTTCTTCGGGCTAGGCCAGGCCATACGGGTGAAGACCTGGCCACCAGGCGCTCGCCTGCGAGCCCCTCCCCCAGGCCTGGCTCCAGGGTGAGGCCCTGGTGTCCCACGTCTGGGCGAGGTGCGGTCACCCCTCTTGTTTTTCTTCATCATTAGGGTCTTCTGAATCACTCTTAGCCTGGCCCGTCACCTAGAATCTGTTTGCCTTGGGAGACCCTACCAGGGGCATAAAGCCCCCGACAACATAGCTCCTAGGATCACTCGGGCAGTCAAACCCCTCCACCACGATAAGGTGGTGATTCACGGAGGGGATTGTATCTGGAAAAAATAATGCAAATTTTTAAAATATTGATAAATAGTTGAAATAAACCTCCAATATGAAATAATAAATATCATAAAACATAATTGCCAGTTTTAGATGAAAAATTTTCAAATATTGATTAGTGCCATTTGAAAATGTTATTAAAACTATCATATTCATTCACTATAAGTATCATAAAAACATAATCGCCATTTTACATAAAAAATGTATTTTAAAACAAAGAAACCAAATACAATGCAATCCAAAATAATGAATGTTAGAATAAAACATTAGTGGAATAATATTTTTATCTTACATGGAAAATAATAATAATTATTTCCTTAGTATTTCCAAAAAATATAAAATATACATAATTAATAATAAAATATTACAGTATTTATATTCACACCAATATCAATGGTGTGAATATCAATATCACACCAATATCAATATCCTGCAATGATCGCCTGTTTACTGTCAATCTACACCACAGGGTCTGCAGGCGGCCCAGAAAGACTCCCAGTTGAAGGTGATGGAGGGCCGGCTGAAGCAGACGGAGATCAACAGCGCCACCCAGAACCAGCTGCTGTTCCACATGCTGAAGGAGAAAGCCGAGATCAACCCGGAGCTGGACGCCCTGCTGGGCAGCGCCCTACATGGTTGGTAACAGCGGCCATTACCTTGTGGTGGTGCATCATCATTTTCATGGCTGCATTTGATTTTACAGGCACAAATTGTTGTGTGAACTGACTGCTCATGGCCACAAGGGGGCATATTTGCACAGGGCAAGATGGTGAATAGTGAAAAACTGGACACACCCATAAAAAGCCTTAAAATGCTATAATGTAATGTATACTGTATAACGCATCTCACTGCTATGACAATTATTTAAAATTCCATTTGATACATAGATTCACAACCATTTTCCAGCCTGTTGGATTAAATGCAACCTGTTTTCATTTTCGGACGTTGAATTTGATTTGTGTTTGTTTTCTCTGGTGTGTTTGGTCGAACTCAAGAGTTAGGTTACCTGTCACCAGGTGAGTAAGATATGCATTCAATATGGGTGTTGTGTGTCAGACCCTTTTCAAGACAAACCCAGTGACCACAATTGTATTGCGTAATATTGTGTTGGCCTCCCTCGTGTCTCCACCTCTATTTTTTCCATCACATTACAGCAGTGCTCCTCAAAGAGACACATACGTGTTTACATGCATGTTTATGTATTTCACCCATTTGCAGAAAACGGGGATGAAAGCAGTAGCGATGAGTCCACCCCCAGCCCGGCTGCAGAGGGAAGGTAAGAAATAATACAACAAAAGTGCGCAACTACATTTTTAATTAAACAAAAGGCTATTTTGGTGTAATTTTCAAGTAAATACAGAACTGAATATAGAACCACAACTATTGATTGTTTGAACTGCTGGAGGAGGCATTTCATCCGAATGATAGTATCAAATGCTACAAAATAATTAAGCAGAGACCATAATAATGCTTGCAAATGTAAGTCAGTTTAAAATGCTAATTTATTTTAACAACCTGTGTCTTAAAAGGAAAAGTGCACTTTCCTTTCCCCATCATCTACAATCCGTGGGACATGAACCCACAAGTCTTTCTCCTTTCTGTGCGTTCAAAAAATATAAAGATAAAAAGACACAGCTAAGAATGCATGCAACGGGAAACACTCCGATAAAGCTTTTAGAGAAAACCTCCAAAAAGCGCCAGGAGCGCTCTCTTTACATAATGTGACCTGCATATTAACCGAGCTATTATTGTTATTAACATTGTTACGCCCAAGAACTACGTTAGTGGTGTAGTGACACCACACCGGCAAGCTACAGGCCGGCTAACGACTAACTTCACCACACACGTACAGCATTGGAGCTGCCCTCACTGCTGCTGTGTTTTTGTTTTTGTGTTTGAAAAAGTTAACGCTAGGCGTAGAGTTCGTTTCTATCTTGCTACGTGAAAACAGATTTTGTCCTCATTTTTTCTCATTTGACATACTTTTTGTTTAGTTCAGACTACGTGAAGGTAAGCTAGGTAAAAAACAGAGTCAGCTTTATTGGCCAAGTATGCTGACACAAACACGGAAGTTGTGGGTTAAATTAGATTTCACTGTACAAATATGCACACACCTGAGAAGTAAACAAATCATTTAAAACATGTGCAAAAGGGATACTAATATAATGACACTGCAGTTCGAGAAAGTGTGTGTGTGTGTCTGCGTTCCCGGTTTGTACATGAGATAACAGGATTTACAGTCAAGTTATTTTTTTTATGTTCAAGTCCGACCTTGTGCTTGTTTTGGTGTACAATGCTGTGTAGCTACCTGAGGGGAGGAGTTTGAACTGTTTGTGTACGGGGTGGGAGGGGTCTGCAGTGATGTTCCTGGACCGATACAGGTCACATGTGGAGGGAAGGTCGGCTCCAGTTATTTTTTCCTGGCGATTGGATGGTGCTTTGTAGTCTATTCCTGTCCTGTTTGGTTGCAGATCCAAACCAGACAATGATGGAAGTGCACAGAACAGACTGAATGATTGGGGTGTAGAAATGGATCACCGGCTCCTGGGGCAGATGGAACTTCCTGGGTTGTCATAGGAAGTACAACCTCTGCTGGGCCTTTTTCCATAGTGTCAATGTGGGAGAGATTGTGGTTTTCTTGAGCAAGTTCAGCTTGCCAGAGGACCAGCTGGCCCACCTCCCGTCTGTATGCAGACTCTTCTCCGTCCCGAATGAGACGGATGACTGTCGTGTTGTCTGCAAACTTAAGGAGTTTCACAGAGAAGAGCAGTGGAGAGAGAACACGCTCTTGGGGTGCACCTTTGCTGGTGGTCCGGGTGCTGAATGTGATGCTCCCCCGCCGATCACTGTCAGTCAAGGAGACGGTGATCCTCTTGACAGGTGGAGGCCGGCGCCTTGAGCTGGGGGATCTCAGGGATGAAAGCGTTGAACGCCAAGCTGAAGTCCACAAACAGATCCCTGCACAGGTCCCTCGGGAGTGGAGTTGATGCAAAATGTTAGGGCTTGGTCCTTTTTTATTTGATCATTTATACAAGTACGCTCTTGTCGTTTTCCACAAATGATCATATTCTTGTCGAAATTCCTCCTTTACTCTCAGGCTGCTACAACACATAACCAGACACTGAAATGCATTTATTGTGTTAAGTGACGCTTCTCATAGAAATCAGCGCAATTAGCCAGGTTGTCAATCAGAATAAGGTGAACTGTCCAGTAAAGCTTCCCTGACATTGTTTCAGCACACTAGCGTCAGATCTGGTGAAGCTGTGTGCTGAATCCAGGCCAAGAAGTAAGGTAATGTACCGTGCATTATGATTTTATCTTTTCGAGTACTTCTATGTGTTTTTTATTCAAAAATAGCTACTTTCTGCCTTTCAGGCTCGCAGGAGGACCACGACCCAGATGGAGCTGCTTTACGCCAGCTCTGGGGCTCTATCATCCGACTCCCCCATAGGAGACTTCTCTGGCCCATTGCTTTCCATCACTGAGTACCAGGACGGGCTTCCAGACACTCACAGAACTCCTGACCGTGAACAAGCTGTCTCCCCGTCTCTGACCCGTCCAGTGGGGATGTAAGTTAACGGCGACTTCTTTTAAAAGCAAAGTTGAAATACTCTTTTGGTTTGTAGTTTCAGATCCAGGTCACCGACAAGCACCGCTGAGAGGATGCAGCATGAGCGCTCACCTCTCAGTCGCGGGAAACTGCAGGAAAAAGAGCCAACAGCCGCTCCAGTCTGCATGGGGGATGCAAAAAGTAGAGGAAACGACCACAAAACACTGTAAGAAGTACAATGGAGCAGCACTACAATCAGGACTGCAACTCCTCAACCTCATTTGAAGTCTCTTGTAGCTTAATTGTCTTATTTTTTAGTGAAATAGGACGTCTGCAATCCTTCACTGTTTGCATGGGAATTTACTTTTCTCCCAGATTTTTTTCCCCCAGATGGACAAGGCAGTAGATACTCTTCCTATCTACTTTACAATTTTTATCATTTTTAGCTGCAGTGGAAGGATAAAATGATTTACAGTCGTCCCTCGCAGTGTTGCATTTCAATTATCCCTCCCTCCCTTGCTGTAACACGTTTTTTCAGAAATGATTTAATTGATAAATAATCACTGGTCGGTAGTAGACTATGGTCTTGTATTAGTCAAAACATAAGTAAAAACAAGTGCTATGTAGTATTCTGGTCACCAGGTGCCAGTAATGTCACAAAACATGGATGAGACATTAGCTTACATGACATTACCTTAACACTGCATGAAGTCAGCCATGGGATGTTCTCTCATTCTTTGTGGGATGTCCTCTCATTCTTTGTGGAAGTGGTAAGATTTTGGTATCCGAAATTTCAAAGAAATACATTTGAGGCCAACTAGTTAGGTTGCAGCAGTTGTGAATGTGGTGTAAACAACAACAGGAGTGCAAAGGTGTGTTATTTCATCTAATAATAGTAAAAAGCGTATTTATAAAGTCATTTTTCAATGATCTAACTATAAAAACATTTCACTCATCAACATTAAATCTGATATTGTGGAAATTCCTTTATCTTTACCAATTAACCGCCACAAATGTCTAATGGGTGCTCGTACAAGTGGAAAAAGAACTTAAGCACTCTTAAAAGTATAACTTAACAACAACAAAAGAATTCATGACTTAACTTCAATGATGAATTACAAATGGCGTAAGGCAAAGGTGCGTTAGATGTGTTGAAAAGAAGTTAAACTGTCAATTCACAGTCAAATTCCGAATTGCATGCTTCCTATTGTATTTGAATTGATGAAGCGTCGACCATTACGTGTTTTGTCGTCTGATATATTCCAGAGGTATAATCCACCCTGTATCGCCTCCCAAGACCACCAAGGCAGCCCAACTTCAATGTGTGCACATCGCCGAGGGACATACCAAACCTGTCCTCTGTGTGGATGCCACAGAGGATCTGCTCTTCACCGGATCGAAAGGTAAACGACAACATTGTCCTGATTCTTCGCCACCGTCGCTGAATGGTTTCGTGTTTTGCCCTCAGATGGAACGTGCAAGGTGTGGAACCTGGTGACGGGTCAGGAGATCATGTCTTTAACAGAGCATCCCAGCAGTGTTGTCTCAGTCAGGTAGCAATCGTTTTGACGCTAAGCCCCAAAAGTATGTCAGCGTTGATGTTTCGCTTGCGTTGCCGTAATGCAGGTACACCTCCAGCCTCGTCTTTACGGTCTCCACCGCTTACATCAAAGTGTGGGACATACGAGATTGTGCAAAATGTATCCGGACTCTAACGTGAGTACATAGACGGCCGCCTCCGTCAGGGTTCTACCTGCAGGACTAACATATTTGACATTCTCGGCTGTGTTAGGGCTTCAGGACAGGTGGGTACAGGTGATACCTGCTCCTCAGCCAGAAGTTGTACAATACCTCTAGGAGAGAGTCAGATCCACAACATCGCCATCAACCCTTCTGGGTCTTTCCTGTACGCTGCCGCCGGGAATGCCGTACGCATGTGGGATCTCCGCAAGTAAGTATGGTTATGGTAGTGGTTGACAGTGGTTCACATCAATTGCTAATACTTTTTTTTATAAACAAAACAAACCAAAAAAATCCTTTTTCTCTTGTTGATATCTGGATCCACTTCCTGTCGTCTTCTGTGTTTTACCGCGAGTGTCATTGTAGGTAGATACGGTATGGGTTCCTAGTTGTGGTACTTTGTTGAGCAGACCTTAGCAACAATGGTATCAAGGTCAACTAATATTACTATTCTACTATTATCCTCCATTTTCCTTGTTGTCGTGGTAATATGATCTTTAATATGTTTCTAGATCGTTGATATCTTTGACAGCGAGTACTCTTGATTCTCCTGGATCTCCAGTTAGCTTGATGTCGATTTTTCTGTTGGTGCTCCAAGTGCTTCGTACCTTTCCCTGCTTCCTCAAGTCTTGTGCTTTCCTGGCGATGTCAACATTGCGTATTGTCAGATGCTCATTTTAGTAGACGTTTGTGACGTTCAGCTTCTTTTTGATGAACGGAATGATGATGTGTGGTGGTGTTTCCGCCATACAGTGGGGTGCAAGTATCGATGGTGTCGATATCTACAGCCACCTCCATTGAATGTGGGAAGTTTGTCCCAACATTCATTCCATCTGGTTCTCCACTGTTTGGGACTGCTCTAACTTTTGACCTGGGTGTAATTCGGAGCGTTCGTGCATTCTAATCCATCTCATCCACGATATTTTTCATTAGCTCAATGATTTTTTCCTTTGCTTTTAGTCTCTTCCTCAAGAGTGGCGTGCAAGACAGCATTATCTTCCAATGTTGTCTTGCTATCATCCTGTAGAATGCTGGTATTGTTGCATAATGCTCTACTTTCTTCCATAGGAAGACCTCTTTAAGAGCAGCGCACAAGGCTGCATTTTCCCCTTGCAACTCCTAGATTTCTTTTCTTAGTGCCGTTGTGTCTTTTCTCAGCGCTCTATTTTCCTCCCTAATGTTTAGGACTTCATCATGGGTCTCCATGAGCTATCCTTGGAGGACGTTCTACGATTGCGCATATTCAATAAACAATATGTTGTCAGATTTTTAACGTGACTTATTTTGTGTATCCAGCCACGTAAATTCTCTTTTTGTTCTACAGTCTGTTGTTGGCTTTCATCATCTTCTCTGTGT
The DNA here is from genome assembly GCA_024372805.1 of Oostethus manadensis. Classification (NCBI taxonomy): domain Eukaryota; kingdom Metazoa; phylum Chordata; class Actinopteri; order Syngnathiformes; family Syngnathidae; genus Oostethus; species Oostethus manadensis. The sequence continues at coordinate 1,870,795 of QODF01000219.1, read as the reverse complement.
TGCAGTTTGCTCTTGTATCTCTCTCATGCTCTTCTCCAAGGCGTGTAATAACATAAAATATTTGCTCGTGAGAGTATCTTTTAATTCTGAAGCTGTTTTTTCATTCGAGGCATTGTCCTTCTCCAATACAGCTAAGCTGACCCTATTTCTGTTTTTGAATCCATATTTTCAGGGCCAGTATCAATTTGCTTTGTGTTTGATGTTGTGTAGTATTATAGATGTTGTGCCGTTTTATAAATAATTGCTTTATTGATCTACAACCCTGCAGGCATTCCACTCAAAATATTAGCGGTTAAAATGTAAAGCTAATGTTTTTCAGTGGTACTTACATAGCTGGGGTGTCCAAAGTGTGGCCTGTGGCTGTTTTATTCTAGAACAATCAAAAATATATAATATATACTTGACAACATTATTATGAAAACAATTTACACGACTAAAGTTGGAATAGTTGTAAAATCAAAAAGACAATAGCTGAAATGGGAAAAAAAAAAGTTCAAATATATATATATTTTTACTAGACAAAACTCATAATATTCTGAGGAAATATAATGTCATTTAAGTGGCATAGAGTTGAAATAAAAAATCTATAATTTTTTAAAAATGTCCTTATAATATTAGAAATAACAAAAGAAAATACATTTTTTTTCTGCAAATAAATCTAAGTTCTTGGCATACACAAAATATCAAAGTGGGCCTTTCATCATTTTTTTTTTCAGTATGTGACCCACGATGGAAAATGTTTGGACGCCCCTGATATATAATATCAGAAGCATCGTAGTCTACCACCATTCATTTCTAGTTTTAAAGGCCTTTCAATGTAAGATGTTTGTGCTCAGGGCCTAATGCTAATCGTTTTCTAATGTTCTAATACTTTTTGGAACAACATTAATAAATTGTTTCTAAAACAGAAGAGTACCTGGTGGCATGCATTGTGGGTGTCTACAAGCATGCATTTCTAGTTTTAAAGGTCATGCAATGTAAGATGATTGTGGCTGAAGTCTAATACAGGGGTGTCCAAAGTGTGGCACGGTGGCCATTTGTGGCCTTTACATTTTTTTTTTTGCACATTGTAGAAATGCAATTAAACCAATAAATCCATCAACAATATAACATAAAGGCAACATGTAAAGAGAGGAAGCCGACATGTTGATGCTAAAAACTAATAGATAGTTTAGAGTGTCCCTTGTGGGAAACATGGTGCTTATCTGCAATCATGCATCTTTATTAATGCAACGTTTGTTGCGCATATTGTCCTAATTGTAATCAATCCTTTCTACACATATCCTTTGTCCAATAGTTAAATGACCTGTTGTGTCTATTTAGGTTTGCATCCACTGGGAAGCTCACCGGCCATTTGGGAGCGGTCACGTGTCTGACGCTTGATAAGTTCGGCAGTGGACAAGATCTTGTGCTCACTGGCTCTAAGGACCATCACATCAAAGTAGGAGACTGACCCGCAAATGTTATGTCAATGAGATGAAGAATCCAGCATACGGTGTCTTTCCAGATGTTTGAGGTGGCAGAAGCCGCTCAGGGTAGCATCAGCTCCTGCCACACGTTTGACCCCGCTCACCAGGACTGCGTGGAGTCCCTCACTATCCACGGTGACTTCTTCTACAGCGGCTCCAGAGATTATTGCATCAAAAAGTGGGATTTGGCCAGTAGGAAGCTGCTCCAGGTAAGATTGATTCATTGAAAGGAGACAGAAGTTCCACAGAAGTGGAATGAAATATGGCTTGTCCTCTAGCAGACAGCCAGTGCACACACAGATTGGGTCAGCGCTCTGGGCATGGTACCAGGCTCTTCGGTCCTGCTCAGCGGATGCAGAGGAGGGTTGCTACGCCTGTGGCACGCTGACTCACTCGCACCCCTCGGCGAGGTTCAAGGCCATGATAGTCCTATTAATGCCTTGGCCTCCAACAGCACCCAACTGTTCACAGCATCCGAGTAAGTCATCTGTTTGGTGTTTTGCACTGAGCAACATGTCCTTACGGCTTTTTTCCCCCTCCATGTCTGTTTGTTTTCTACGCTAGCGACTGCACAGTGAAGATTTGGGAAGCCAAAGGATCTCTGGAGGATGGAGTCCACTGACGACTACCACCCCTCATTTTGCACCGTAGTCAGACAATATGAATACTGTACTCCTGCTGCTAGTGCGACACTCACACTCGCGCTGATTTTTTTTCCCACAAGACATTTCTACATTTAACTGTAGCTTCACCAGCAATAATTGACTTTTTCCCCTGTGTTTTTCTAGTTTTGGTTAGTGTGATCTTTAAGGACCAAAGTACTACTGAAACGACATTGTGCTCTTATTCTTATTGACAAACCATATACTGTACATGTACAGTATATGCAAAGCCCACAGAGAATCAGCATCATGTCTGAATTGTGTAGATCCCATAACCAGTTTAATCATAATAACTAAAACACTTTTAAAAAATTTAATTCAGTGGTTCTCAAAACTATATAGTCCTCCCTCGCTACATTACGGTTCAAACATCGCTCCCTCGCAATCACGTTCTTTCCCCAAAAATGAATAAATGGTGGCTTTTTTGTGCTTGAATCCAGACTATTATTGGTTCTTTTTAATCTTAGCCTAAATTAAGCATTTTTAAGCATAAAAATTAACTACATGAAATTAAATACAAGGCAAGCGTTGTAATTGTTAATGCAGTATTCCACATTGGCCACTAGGTGTAAGTATTTGTTGGGTGAGACAAGTGCTTTAGGCCTTAAATGGAGTATTATTTGGTGCACTATATTGGGTAATGTGGGTGTCAAGTTATTTAAATTCACCATAACAATAATGACTGAAGTCCAGAAAAAAACAACTAAATTGTTTGTTTTTTTCTCACAGTTTGAGAATCACTGATTTAATTGATCAATTTTAAGGACACATTAATAATGCAGATTTGTCGCAATCAGAAAGGTGACAACAAATGCATATGCTGGCAGTGTGCACTGGTTTATATAAAACCGCGCCATATTTTGCTTGGAAATGTAGTGGAATGAACCTATGATTTTGAGTATTTTCCTGTGTTTAGTTTCCAGCTTGATTTCAGGTTGTAATGTAGGACAGTCATTCATCATTACACGCCTGCAGTGCACTTTTTTCCCCCCCCGAAAAGGTCACTTATACCCTTGTGCACTGTGTGCAATGTAATTTCCAAATCATGACAAACAAATATGTTTTGCTCAGTGCAATATCATATTTCAACTTCTATTCTGTGTCAGCAAGTGTGAGTGTACGTTGCTTTTTATTTGTATATATTTCTGCTGGTTTTATGTTGCCGTTTTGTCGTATCAGTTTCATGGCAGAAAAATGATGGCGTGGATGTGTCTGTGATTATTCCTAACAAATTGAGAGGGAACATATCTCACAAAGCTCTTGTTGAAGTACTGAACAATTGACTGCATTCATTTGCACTTGACAGGATAAGCGGCATAGAAAATGGATGGATGACAATGATGAAGAAACTATTCCCAGAAGTTGTAAATCTGATGTTTCCCCCCCAAATGAATGTTTTTACCTTATCGTGTGTTTTATACCATGTATATCTGTTTTTTTTTTTTTGTAGAAATATGTTCTCGTGCTGGTTATCTTGTGTTAAAGTAATTAAGGCTGCAGTGTAACAATCAAGTAGTGAGTTTTTAAAACAGTGTATTTACGCCTTATGGCCACAAGGTGGCAGCAGAGTGCAACGACATGGAATCCACAATGCTTCCATACAGGGCCGTACCAACAGAGTTTTCAGACTGGGGGGCGCATCCCCTAGGGGGGACCCTGCGCTTTGACGGGGGGATGTGGGCCTACCACAAACACTTTTTATTACTACTGTATTTTTCTGGCAGGGAGGTGCGGAAAATAATTTTATCTCCAAAAGATAAACGTTTCATGCTTGACTATGGCCTGTCAGTTAGACACAATGGTAACACAAGCTACTGTTGTGGTTGTGCTTAGGCTAATAACACCAAGCACACTCTGAATACCCGATATCGCTTCCTGTCCACACATCGAGAAGACATTTATTGAAACAGTCTTATTTATGTCTTCAATGGCTTATTTTCTCTGATGTCTACTATATTGGGTGTTAATGTCTAGGGGGCTCTAATGTTAAAAGTCATATTTAGGAAGCCATAAACAGGTTTTCACTGCTCTACAAAAATGTTGCGTTTATTATTGAATGATTGTGGTCGGGTCTGGGACTAATGAACCAGGATAAACGAGGGGTTACTCCATACAGAAACTAATATGACTAGATACAATGCAATAAACAATATCTACAAACACACACAACTAAATGCAAAACTGCTACTTATCATTTGAATCAATGTCAGTCTTTCCATATTAAGTGTTCATAGTAATATTACTAGTTTTAATGTCTATAAATTGAAGGTGAATTTTTCCTGACTCTTTTGCGCCCCCTGGAGGCCGTTAGCATTTGCCTATGCTGCCTAATGAGCCACCCGGCTCTGCTTCCATAGCACAACAATGATTCATTTCCGATCATAATTCAACTCAAATATGGGTTAACTTAGTTTTATGAGATACCCGCCTAGATGAGGACAGGGCGTAAGGGCTCCATTTTCCCTTTGACACGTATGACACATTTTTTCTCGTAAAGATACGATGTTACGAGAATAAAACTAGTAATTTTACAATATTAAAGTTGGAATATTACGTGTCGCTGTGCCATACGTATCACAAGGAAAACGGAGCATAGTTCTTCAGGAAGGAAGGAAACTTTCCTCTCGCTTCAGGCAAGTTTTTATTTATAACGGGACAACAGACCAGTTGGGCACAAACAAAATATCTTGGGTTAGTCTCATCTCACCGGTACCATCACGTAGCGCACCCCCTCCACATAAGCCCTCCTTTTCATAGCATCAAGTTAACTTGTATTCTCGGAAAATTAGGACTAGGGGTGTAACGGTTCACATGGATGTATTGAACTGTTTCGTTTTTGCATGTTTGGTGTGGTCTACTTGCGTACCGTTTCGGTTATATTTTATGATATCATTCACAATAAATGTATTACTAGAGTGATCTAAGCGCTCTGCGTGGAACAAAAGTCCTGGCCGATTTTCCACTTGGACGCCTCTAAGTGTCGGACACTACTGACTGAGCGGGAGGAACGTTGTAGCTCAATCTTAGCAAATGCTGGCGAGAAGGTTGAGCTGGAAGACCCTCCCGTTTCACTACGCTCTCCTGTTTGGGAACACTTTGGCTTCCAGGTTCAAATTAGGGATGGACAAAGGCAAGCGGACCAATCCAAAGTTGTGTCTCGACATTGTTCGGGTTTGCTTCAGGAAACACGTCTAACATGTTAGCGCACTTGAAACGCGATCATCTGGCAGTGAATGTTCCATCTACAAGAAAGAAAAGCAGCTTAGCGCAAACACCGATAGCTTCAGCTCACTACCTCTGTTGCTAAGTGTTTAAGGTTTACAGTTTTAACTTGTTCATTTATAATTTGTATACATATTTTTAATTGTTTTTAATGCAACAGTTAATTTTATTATTATTTTTCTATTTAAAGAATTTGGAGTTATTTGAACTATATATTATTTAGTTAAAAATATACATCATTTGTATTTTTTAAACAAAAGCATTTGAAGTCATTTTTCTGCCTTTTTTGTACTGAAAATTAACCGAAACGAGCACTTCAAGAAACCGAACCGAACCAAAGTTACATATCCGTGTACCGTTACACCCCTAGTTAAAACTTTACTCACGTAATTTTACGAGCTTTTTCTCATAAATGTGGGAATTTATTCTCATAAATGTACAGCTTTAGTCAGTTGGGATAGGCTCCAGCATACCCGCGACCCTAATGAGGAAAAGCGGTATAGAAAATGGATGGATTCTTGAAATCTCCGATTATTTTAATACTTAGTCATAAAAGGCGTTACCTGAGATAGCTATAAAGACAGGGGACTTGTGTGACCTTTGACCTTGGTCATAGGTAATATTGTTGGTTTTTTTTCGAAAATTACGACTTCTTTTCCCATACTATTGCCACTTTTTTTCTCCTAAAATTCATTTTGATTTCTAAATTGCAGATTTTTTAAATGTGGTCCTAAAAATTGAAGCAAAATTCCATTATTCCACAAGGTTTAATTATTCTTTTTGTTTTTAAGTTTGAATGTTTTTTCTTTTAATTTTCAACCTTTAGTGTGCAGGAGTTCAGGAGAAGGACATATACTTCATGGGGTGCCCCTTACCTGTACACATTTAGCCCTGCAATAGTTATAGTTAGGTTGTAGTCCAATAATTGGCCTTTTGGGGTGCGTTAGTGTAAATAAAACAAAAGTAATTTGTAACTTTAAGCACATTTTTAATCTCCTGCCCCCTTAAATGAAGATGAGTTGCTACTATTTGGTGTGTTTACCTGTGGGAGATAAATATGGGTACTATTAGAAGCTGAATGAATGTTTGGATGTGTTTCTAGTTGCTTCAAAATGGCCAAACGGGCATGCAATTAAGCACCAGTTTGCACCAAGATGCCTCAGTTCTACCTCTAACTGACTTCGTATTCTATCTCCCGACTGAGTGAATCCCACAGCTAAAAATAGCCACGCTGCTGCTTTATGACCACAACTGATGAGGCGTGATAGTGCGGCTTACTCACTTAATGCGCTCCCGGGTAACCGTGTCTTCCCCCCCCCCCCTTTGGCGGATCATCACACTTATCAAGCGACACAGATTATGGGAGGAGCAATGTTTTTGATGCGCCTGTAGAAGCCTTTAAGTGTGAAGTGAAGGATACTTTCCTTGGAGGAATGACATCCGTGGCTCACTGGCAAATTGAATATTAAGGGATTTCATGTCAGGAGTATGCATAGGGGGGAAAGCTTGGAAATGAGTTGGATGACTGCTGGTGATGATTGGTAATGGCAATGGCAATGGCAATGGTAATGGTTTAATTTGATTTGAACATGCATATAAATGACATTGGAATACATCACCTAATACAATCGACAGTTCCACTTGTCCAAAAGGAGTAGGAAGAAGCATAGCTTATTAAATCCTACCCTCGTAGGGTCTCCCCTGTTTCAAAACATTTTTGGACTTCCTGCAGTTACTAAGTTTAAATGCATAAGTAAGGTCATGTGACTGTGTGTTAGATAGTAGTCCTTGTCATGATAGTAGTCCTTGACTTGCTTGTTTGCCTGAAGCAGCTCTTTGTAGTCAACATCTAGTGCAGGTCAACTATAATAGTGGTAACGTGCTTTAGGGAGCATAACAATGGCTTTACCATATGGTGAATTTTAGAATTAATCATAGATTATTTAATTACATAATTAATAAAATAAAATACACATTTTTGACTTGTCTTTTTGACTTGCATTATTTCCAGGCTATTGCGGACCATATAAAATGATATGGCTGGTCGAATCCGGCCCTCAGGCCTTGGGTTTGACACCGGTGGGTTATTATAAACACTAAAACCTAAAGCGCGAAGAGAAAAAATGTAGATTTATTTTTAGTGTACGAATCTCTAACGCATGTAATGAACCCATCTTGGAATGCAAATACAAAATGTCCAAATTTGGCAAACAGGCTTCCTGCCCTGAAATGAGAAGTAACATGACGGCAGCATCACGGCGAACATTACTGATCATAACTCTGTTTTCACTTCACTGATTTGCACCATTTAAAAACTCGTAAGTAAAACAAAGTCTGCACTTTCAAGGTGAGTTGAAACTGAGTGGCTATGCCACGCCACCTATCATGCTGCGCCTGCATCGAGCTCAGATGGTCACGGAATGCCACCTGTACCTCAATCAGGTGCAACCTAAAAACTATAGACTGCTTATAACAGAGAGTCATCTGTTTCATTTGAATTGTAGTCCATGGAGCGATGTTTATGGCGGCATAGTCTCAGGTTGTTACTCCAATAGAGGGCTATTCAGTTACGGGGGCCACATTTTCAGAAAGCTAAGAACTGTGGGCCCGAACCAACTCCAAAGAACGTGAGTCAAAGATCCTCTACATCAGGGGTAGGGTACACCTATGACTCTGGAGCCAGATGTGGCTTTTTTGATGACCACATTATGGCTCTCAGACGTTTCTTAACGCCATAATATTTATTTATTTTGATTAACCTTTTTCTCAAAATGAATGTAACATATATTGGGCTGTTCAAAGTGCAGTCTGAGTGAATTATTTGTAAAAATACAATTTCACAAAAAATTCAAGGAAACAGCATAAATGGGAAAATTGTAAAAAAAAGTAATTTTACAAAAATAAAGTCCAAATATTAGGAGAAAAAAGTTCTCATTTTTGGACAACTGGTTGCAGAAAAGAGAATAATATTATGGGGAATAAAGTTGAAAACAATTTGGAATATTAAAAAAACAGCAGAAATTGAAAAATTGCTGTACTTTACAAGTACAAAGTCAAAATATTAAGACAAAAAAGTCACAATTTTACGAAAACAAACTTGTAATGTTATGAGTAAAAGTGTCATTTTAGTAGGATAAAGTTCACTTTTATTTTTTAAATGCCGTTATAGTGTGAGACTCAAAGCAAACAATATAAAGTTGCAATTTTTGGAATATTAGGTTGGGGAAAAATTAGTATGGGAAAAAACTTAAAATATTGTGGGAGATCTAGTCCTAATATTACAATTAAATATATCATTTTTGTTTTATAATGTATACTATTTTAAAGTAAAACATGACAGGAATCACAGTCTTAGAAATAACATTGAAAATATAAACCCTTCTCGGCACTTTAATCCATTCATTTCTGAGACTAATTATTAATTATTAACGTAATTACTTGCTTAAGAATACACACTTTTAGTTGTAATCACTGTTGTTGGTCTCACGGAAATACATGTGAAACTATGTGGCTTTCATGGCTCTCTTAGCCCAAAAGGTTCCCATCACCTGCTCTACATGCATCCGACGCTGTTTTTAGGAACCTGCTGCAAAACTCAACTCACGGGCCAGTGTGATGGCCATACTGGGGCTGCTAATTGTGTGTCAAGTTTATTCAAATGTGTGTTGTGTTCTGTCTGTCTGGTCTATAAATGAGCGGAGTTGTTCACATGAATGAAGAAGCTCTTTTGCATGTAAAAGAAAGAAATGGTGCATTTTTAAGTATGCTCAAAGACACTATGAATCAATACGTGTATGTCCCTCCGGCCAAAAGAGATGAATGGAATTCTTGGTATGGGCGTGCGAAATAACTGTGCAATTTATTCCAAACTAATGACTTCATGTATTATGTATGTCGGTGAGTTATGATTCAGGTCCTTGCTACGGCGTTATTAAATACCTTGTTTTCCGTTTTTTGCTTTTGTTTGTTGTCTGTTGCTCTAATGTTTTGATGCCTGGAACGCTAACAGGCTTGCGTGTGTGTGCGTGTGTGTGTGTGCTCTCCCTGTGCACTTTAGCAGCGTTAAGTATAGTCAACTTCTTTTTACACTTGCGTGACAAGAAAGTATGTTTGTCCCCCTTAACCTCTGTCAAGTACTTCACTGTTTTCCATGATTTCTTTGGCTTTTTTTGACATTGCCGCATCTGTTCTCTGGCGTGAAACCCAAGCGGTTACTTTAAAAATACAAACAAATACATTCGGAGCGTTTACTAGTGTTGCCATAGCACCACAACCTTCGTTATGTGGCGCAACACTTCTTGCTAGCTGTTAGCATGCTAGCTATGAACATTGTTTTATGGGAGATTCTCCCAAATTAAAATAGGTGGCAGTCGGGACTTTTACTTTATTATTATTTGATTACAGTGTGATTTAGCCTTTTAACACCCACCTGTTGAAGGAAGAACTCTTTCCATCAGAATGTATGCCGGCAGGTCGCTAACATGCTAGCCATTTAGTCAAAATAGTTTGCGGGAGCGGGACTCAGCACAGTGAGGCTGCGTTTCACTTTTGTGGGCCAAATTATTGAAATGTACAATTTAAATAAGGCAAATTTAGCAAAAAATAACTAAAGATAAACATGGACGATAATTGATATCGGTCCCATCCCACTAGTATCGACCCAGTACAGCAGCGGACCTCTGACACCCGATAGGGTGGGGCATACGGACAATTTTGGTATTGATCCGATACCACGTACCTACAGAGCCAGTATTACTGATACTAATGCCGACGCTTTGTACTCATTGGATGCTTTTTGAGTTTGCCTTTCCACTTTTATGAATAACACAACCAATATGAACAGGGATGTGTGGAAACTTACAAAGAAGCGGCAAATATGTCGAGCTCGTCTCGCAGGTTCTCAGCGACTACTGGCATGAGTTTTGGTATCTTCCTAATCGACACCGGGATCGGTCCGCCTACGGGCCACGGCGAGAAGGTCCACATTCCACTCTATCATTCTCCGCCGTCCTCAGAGGGAAACGGGGGGCGGGACAACAGTCCACGGGAGGGGAAAGTCTCGAAGAAACCGTTTTTTGTTCACAGGATGAACGACAGTTTCTTAAACATGGCGTCGATCGGGGACTTCGACCCGCTGAACGCGTCCATCCCTGCCACCAAAGTTGAAATCACAGTGTCCTGCAGGTAGGAAAATGGCACCTTTCCTCGCCGACGCCATTAAGTTGACTTAAACAAGTTTCGGTTTGGCGGTGTCACGTCGGGATGCCATGCGTTCGGCAGCTTTCGTTGGATTTTTTGTTGTTGACACTTTTACACGGAACGCCGTTAAGGCTTCTCAAAGTTGCATCACTTTCACGGCCAATCCTCGACGCGTGTCGTAAGTAACTAATATACGGCGTAGCTTTAGCCAGCGTTGTGGACAGACAGCCGTTTCCGGGCCGATTTCCGATGTCAAAACGAAAGCGTGGAGTCAATGCGCGACGTAACCAAGGTGCGTTTGAGAACTTCGTTATTTGCCTTTTACAAAAGCACCGGCGCTCTTGAATCTGTCATGTGATTTTGCACGTGGGCGTAGTAAATGTCCTCCCACGCAGATTTAGGCACGTGAGCGGCTGTGTTGTCCGACATGATGAAACAAGACAGCTTCACCTCCTTTGAGGCATGTCGTTCGGCCCAGGGAAGGATTTCCTTTGCAAGATCAGCCATAATGAAAGAGGTGGAATACTGTGTGTCAGAAATGGGATGAAAGAATATCAAAGAAAATTCAGTGAAATGTAACAAATTGCCATTTTATTTGTTCCCACTGCAAATGACAGCTGTTTAAAGGGATAGTTCCGATTTATTGACGTGAAGTTGTATGACATCCCCATCACTAGTGTAGTGCATCGACAATGACTTTGTCTCGTGAGCCGAGTTCTGGTTGGGGTTTGGTTAGAGATGTCCCGATTCGATCTTCAAGTTTGGGATTGGCTGCAGATGCGCTGTAGTTTGAAGATCGGATAAGATCGGCTTCTACCACAAGATTGGGCCGATCTGGTTGCCTTAAATCTGGTGAAGACACTCCAACATGGTAGGTGCGGTAAATGTGCCTCAAAGCTGGTTGCCACTCGACTCCCACCACTCGGATGAAGGAGAAAACGTACCACCACATGTCCGCTGTGTACCGTGGTGAAGTTAGTTTCACGGTAGATGCTGGATATTCTGCTCCGTAGCTACAGTGGCAGAATTCCCTCGCTTTGCTCGGACTCCTCTGTCATGGTCACTATGTTATGTGCTTGTTGTGTTGTTAATCACACCACAAATTGATCTATAATCATGTCAAATGATTAGTTCTACCCTAAAACTATTGTAATGGCGGCTAAATTATTCCACGTCAGGATGGCTGTAATTCAGTTGGCCAGTTAATTGCATGTCAACACAGAGCACTCACTCCTTCACAGTCCTACAACACTTGGTATCTTCTTTCTTATTCTATGCACTTGACTCCCAACACTTGCTTAATCAGCATGTTGAACACCACTGCTCTCTATAGGCAACATACTAAACAGCAGCTTACAACACAATATGCCTGTTGCTACAGTATTTTGCACACCCATTTTGTCCAATTTTATCTTTTATTGGATGGACTTTTGTTCTCATTAGGGACCTGACTCACAGAGGTTTGTTACAAAATCCAAACAACATTGTTGGTCATGCTGTGTAATAAAAAGTAAATTCGGCAATACTTTGGTTGGATTGTTTTTAATGCTTTAAAGAGCTATTTTAATAACCGTATTCAATTTCACATATGCATGTTTGTAAAAAAAAAGTTTATTATTTAAAAAACTGTCGGCATCGGATCGGATGCCAAAAAATGTGGATTGGGATATTTGGCGATGGGGAAAGTAGTTATTTTCAAGGGACACTTATGTAACAAGTTTGGCTGCTCAAAAGAATATGCATCCAAAAGAGTAATACATTTGCATCCCAAATATGCCTCCTGAAAAAAATCAACCCACACAATCGCTTGAGCGTTACTCTGGTAATGTGTCCTTCCACTTGTCCACTGTTGTGTACGTGTTTCAGTGTTTCCATGAGATTCTCGATAACCTTCCAAGTGCAATACCGTCAACTTGTAAACAAGGTGCTAATAAGCAGCACAAAATAGCTAGCTAGTATAGCTTGTTCTTACCTGGGATGCTGGAGCAGCAGGTCACTTCAAAAGCACGTTTCTTCCTCTGTCCTTGGAGTGTAGGCACATAATCCTCCTCGCTAAAGTGTGCACTACACACACAAAGCTCTTTCATCCAGGCCATTTTGCTACCCACATTGGCCAATACAGCAAGAAGCCAAAGTTTGCTTATAACAATAGAATTTTTGTCCCCAGAAACTAACCAGAACTATTTTCCCCATCACTAAACCCGACCAGGTTTAGTGACGGTATAGAAAATTAATGAATGAATGAATTATTAGTACCATCCAGTCATGTCATATCACCTGATAGTCATATTTCTGTCTATTACCCAATTTAGTATAAATAATCAGAGCAAATAATTCATTTAAAGTGTCCCTGACATGATTCATCAACTTTGCTTAAATATGTATATTATGTATACATATGTCTTCTTTTCACTTTCGACTTATCCCTTCTGGGGTCGCCACAGCGAATGAATTGCCTCCATCTAACTCTGTCTTCTGTATCCTCTTCTCTTGCGCCAACTACCTTCATGTTCTCTTTCACTACATCCATAAACCTCCTCTTTGGTCCTCTAGGCCTCCTGCCTGGCAATTCAAAACTCAGCATCCTTCTACCAATATATTCACTATCTCTCCTCTGGACATGTCCGAACCATCTCAGTCTGGCCTCTCTGACTTTATCTCCAAAACCTCTAACATGTGCTGTCCCTCTGATGTGCTCATTCCTGATCCTGTCCATCCTGGTCACACCCAAAGAGAACCTCAGCATCTTCATCTCTGCTACCTCCAGCTCTGCCTCCTGTCTTTTCCTCAGCGGCACTGTCTCTAAACCAAACAACATCGCTGGTCTCACCACAGTTTTGTACACCTTTCCTTTCATTTTAGCTGAAACTCTTCTATCACACATCACACCCGACACTTTTCTCCACCCATTCCAGCCTGCCTGCACACGCTTCTTCACCTCTTTTCCACACTCTCCATTGCTCTGGACTGTTGACCCTAAGTACTTAAAATCCTCCACTTTCTTTATCTCTTCTCCCTGTAACCTCACTCTTCCACTTGGGTCCCTCTCATTTACACACATGTACTCCGTCTTGCTGCGGCTAGCCTTCATTCCTCTCCTTTCCAGGGCAAACCTCCACCCCTCAAGCTTCTCCTCCACCTGTTCCCTGCTCTCACTACCTATCACAATGTCATCTGCAAACATCATAGTCCATGGAGATTTCTGTCTAACCTCGTCCGTCAGCCTGTCCATCACCATAGCAAACAAGAAGGGGCTCAGAGCTGATCCCTGATGGAGTCCTACCTTCACTCGGAACTCCTCTGTCACACCTGCAGCACACCTCACTACTGTCTTACAGTCCTCGTACATGTCCTGCTAACTCTAACATACTTCTCTGCCACTCCAGACATCCTCATACAATACCACAGTTCCTCTCTGGGCACCCTGTCATAAGCTTTCTCCAGAACTACAAAAACACAATGCAGCTCCCTCTGACCATTCCTGTACTTCTCCATCAACATCCTCAAAGCAAATACTGCATCTGTTGTACTATTTTTTTTGGCATAAAACTGTACTCACGTTTGCCCTTAGTCTAGCTTCAACTACTCTTTCCCATAACTTCATTGTACGGCTCATCAGCTTTATTCCTCTGTAGTTGCCACAATTCTGCACATCTCTTTTGTTCTTAAAAATGGGCACCAGCACACTTCTCCTCCATTCCTCAGGCATCTTCTCATTATCTAAGATCTTGTTAAACAACCCGGTCAGGAACTCTACTGCTACCTCTCGTAGACACTACCATACCTCCACAGTTATATCATCAGGACCGAGTGCCTTTTCATTCTTCATCCTCTTCAATGCCCTCCTCACTTCTTCCTTACGAATCTTTGCTACTTCCTGGTCCACAACAGTCACCTCTTCTACTCTTTGTTTTCTCTCATTTTCCTCATTCATCAACTCTTAAAAGTACTCTTTCCATCTTCCCCTGACACTACTGGCACCTGTCAATAAGCTTCCATCCCTATCCTTTATCACCCTAACCGGCTGCACGTCCTTCCCATCTCTGTTCTCTGCCTTGCCAACCTGTATAGATCTTTCTCTCCCTCCTTGCTGTCCAACCTAGCATACAAGTCATCATAAGCCGTTTGTTTGGCCTTTGCCACCTTTACTTTCACCTTACGCTGCATCTCTCTGTACTCCTGTCTACTCTCTTCAGTCCTCTCAGTGTCCCACTTCTTCTTAGCTAACCTCTTAATCTGTATACACTCCTGCACCTCCTCATTCCAGCACCAAGTCTCCTTATCTACTTTCCTTCCAAATGACACACCAAGTACGCTCCTACCTGTCTCCCTGATCACAGTAGCTGTAGTTGTCCAGTCATCTGGAAGGACTTCCTGGCCACCCATAGACTTTTTCAACTCCTTCCTAAAAGTCACGCAACACTCCTCCTTTTTCAGCTTCCACCATTTCGTCCTCTGCTCTGCCTTTACCCTCTTCATCCTTCTCACCACTAGAGTCATCTTACACACCACCATCCTATGCTGTCTGGCTATACTCTCACCTACTACTGCTTTGCAGTCACCGACGACCTCCTTCAGGTTACACCTTCTACACAAGATGTAGTCTACCAGTGTGCTCCTACCTCCACTCTTAATAGGTTACCCAATGTTCCTGTCTCTTCTGGAAGAAAGTATTCACTACAGCCATTTCCATTCTTTTTTGCAAAGTCGACCACCATCTGTCCTTCTGGGTTCCTCTCCTGGATACCAAACTTGCCCATCACCTTCTCATCATCTCTGTTTCCTGCACCAGCATGCCCATTGAAGTCCGCACCAATGACAACTCTCTCACTTCTGGGGATGTTCTGCATCACTTCATCCGGGTCTGACCAGAATTTCTCTTTCTCCTCCATCTCACATCCTACCTGTGGAGCAGACCCACTAACAACATTGAACATCACACCTTCGATTTCTAGCTTTAGGCTCATCACTCTATCTGACACTCTTTTTACCTCCAGGACGTTGCTAAAAAACTCCTCCTTCAAAATCACCCATACTCCATTTCTCTTCCTATCTATACCATGATAGAACAGCTTGAACCCTGCTCCTGAGCTTCTAGCCTTGCTAGCGTTCCACCTGGTCTCCTGGACACGCAATATGTCTACCTTCCTCCTCTGCATCATGTCAACTAATTCTCTACCTTTTCCTGTCATAGTTCAAAGTCATAGTTCTAAGTCCAACCTCTTAGTTCTAGACTCTTAGCATTCCTCTTCGCACTTTTCCTGCAAACACACCTTCCTCCTCTCCTTCTTCTCATTATGTATACATATGTACAGTATATTAAATATACTGTATACAGTAATATACTGTATATTTTATATAGGGTATATTTAATATACTGTAATATGCTGTATATAGTATACAGTATATTACAGTATATTAGATATACTGTACATATGTATACATAAAGAGAAGAAGGAGTTCTACATTGTTCTAGGTTCTACATTGTTCGTTTTGTTCGCGAATGGTACATTCACCATGACAATAATCACTCTGGTAAACAAACATGGCTGTGGACGAGACAGAGAGTGTTTGCAGTGATTATAGCAAAGATTTGAGCTAATGAGCCTTAACATATGGAGATTGGTCGCCTTCAAAACACGTAATGGTAAGACTAAATTACTCTGAGTTGCTTATCCTTCAATTATAGTTTAAATCGGCTTCTTAATGAGTGTGAAGTGATCTTGCCTTTTTATTGTATATTTAGCTGCTGTCGCACCTGCTACTGCCCCCCAAAGTATCGCTGTGAAAAGATGTTTATATAACATGTATAATGGTTGGTAGCTTTGTCGCTATTGTGGAATAATTTTTAGAAGACATTATGTAAACAAAACATGACTCACTCTGTTCTGTGGCAACTTTGAAGTAGTTGTTGTTTTTCTCTGTAGTATGTAGCATACTTTTTAAATGTGTTTATACCGTATTTTCAAGCCAGATGCTTCTTGTAAAGATGCCATCAGTCAAATGTATGAGCGGCCGTCTGGGACATTATTCAGAATTGCCTCTCACACACACTAGTAAAACGCTCTCATACACATTACTGAAATGTTATGCTCTCACACACACTAGTAAAACGCTCTCATACACATTACTGAAATGTTATGCTTCACACACACTAGTAAAACGCTCTCATGCACATTACTGAAATGTTATGCTTCACACACACTAGTAAAACGCTTTCACACATACTATTGAAATAAAATGCTCTCACACACACTACTGAAATGCTCTCACACACACTACTGAAACGCTCTCACACACACTACTGAAATGAAACGCTGTCACACACACTACTGAAATGCTCTCATACACACTAGTAAAACGCTCTCACACATACTACTGAAATGAAATGTTTTCACATACACTACTGAAATGCTCTCACACACACTACTGAGATTTCAGTGTTACAGGAAGGTATTTCAGTGTAACAGGAAGGCAGCTCAAAAGAGGAAGTGCTCCGGAGCATTCTGAGGTGGCACATGCTGTCTACATGGTGGATAATCGGTGGAGGGAACGAATTTATAAAGTGACGGGGCTTAAAATGAAACTTCATCTGTTTCTCTTTGTTTTTTGTTTATTAGTCAAATACTATTTTACGATGTGAAAGGGAATGAAGAGGATATAAAAGTTTTTTTTGACAAGTGCTTTGCGGTGTATTGAATCGCTTCAGAGAAATGAGCCCATTTATTTTGACCAGGAAAGGCTTTATAGAATGCTTGACGACCATACAAGAACTATATCTGCTCTTCATGCTGCTGTGCCCAGATATGATCCTTGGAATAGAGATGTCAGTCACCTACTGGGATCACTGCACAGGTGCAATTTGCTTCATGAACATGAGGCCCGACATAGGTCTGCTGATGCAAATATATTGTTACCCCCAACAACCTTCACTGGTCACCCTGGCAGTCCTAGATACACCATAACCGGTGAACAGATGTCTCACTGTGTGTCCATTGGCATGACATGGCAGAGAATTGCATCTTGCTTTGGAATAAGTAGAAGAACTCTGCATAGGCACAGAGTACTACTGTGAATTGAACCATTAAGATATGCAGTCATGTCAAATCAAGACCTGGATAGCCTTGTGACTGTAATATTACAGAATACACCAAATGCAGGGGAAACTTATGTCCTTGGAAGCCTGAGATCACTTAAGGATCCAGCGTTGGCGGGTCAGAGACAGCTTGTATCGAGTGGATCCCATTGGGCGATCATTTTGATGTCGTCATGCTATAAGGCGGAGGGCCTACAATGTTCCGTCCCCCAATCAATTATGGTAAGCTCACAATGAAAGACTTGCCAATATGATTTTTTATGTAAAGGTGCCGTGCCATACAAATAATGTACATTAAAGCCCAGCATAGCCATAACCATATATTCTTATTTTGTTCTTATTTTATTATATATGGCACCTCTGTATACTCTTGCACATCTGATGCTGGCACCAAGCATCCAATGACAATACTTCACCATCGATGCACCTATTCCGCACATGTAGTAATTTGATTTTTATTTTTTAGTACCTTTTTTAGTATCCAATGTTTTTACCATTTGTGCCCGCTCTGAATGTTGCTACCTGAATTACACCTAGGCGATCAATAAAGTGTCGATCTGAAGGAAAATACTAAAATCAAAATAATATTTAATATTATTCCTAATTTATGCTGTTCTGTCCCCCTACAGGCATTTTGATGGAAACCACAAGCTAGTTAGGTGGCGTCTTGTCATGCATGGCTGTGTTGATGGCTTCAGCCGGACCATTATATACCTGCAGTGCTTATCTTGTCCTTATTTTTGGAGGGTGTTGAGAACTTTGGTTTACCTGCAAGGGTCAGATGTGATCATGGCATGGAAAATCAACTTGTTGCACGTTTTATGTTGGTAAGAAGGGGATTAGATAGTGTTATTACAGGGGTTTCAGTCCATAACCAAAGAATTGAAAGACTATGGGCAGAACTCAATAGAGTTGTTTGTAGACGCTTCATAAACATATTTAATTTCATGGAAGAACAAGGTATTCTGGACTCATTGAATGAAACACATATTTTTTGTCTGCATTATGTTTATTTGCCAAGAATTCAGCAGACAGTGACAGAATTTATTAATCAATGGAACAACCATGGCCTCTCCACACAAGGGGAGCAGACTCCCCTTCAGCTGTGGCATTCAGGTGTCATAAACAACTTTGGAATTCAACCAGTTATAAATGACATTATTCATATGGATACTCACTATGAGATCAATGAACATGAGCCTTTGCCAGGAGTTCAAACTAACAATCACATTACAATTCCAGATATCCACATAACAATCAATGACACAACAATGAACAGGATTCGACAAGTAAATCCAGTGGAAAATGATAAGAACTATGGAATTGATGTGTTTACCTCACTCCTGCACATATTTCAGTAAGAAGGCTATGTTATGTGTTTGTTTCTCCAATGTTTTGTTAATTTGTGTAACTAATAAAGAGTCTCTAATTCATAAAGTGAATAAGTGAGACACTAACAAATGTATAGGCACATGGTACTCAGGCTCTACCAAACCCATATGTGTTTCCTAGGGCAAAGTCAAACTTCTTCTTAAAGAGATTGTATGAAACATGGAGTGGCAACCTGATACAGTTAAGTTACATGTGTTGGCCATTGGGAAGAGTGGTGTTGAAGAAAAGTCATCATCTCCCTTATGAATGAACGCCAAAGATAGACTTGGTGAAAAGCCAACAGGGGGGACTACAGATGCTCCAGTTGCAAAGGCTAATATTTTCTGTAGTTTAGATGGTCCATCTTCTTCTATAAAACAAAACAGAATCAACCAATTGTAATGCATTAGTGTCTATCAACCAAAGTACTACACTACTGTTGCAAGGTTGGTTTTGAGCCATGAGACACCAGGTGAAAGGCAGAGAGCCTGCATTCTCACTCATAACAAGTCACAGTTCATGCAGTTAACTATAACAAATCCAGTACATGGGAGGTTTTTAATTAAGGTAACGATGTAGCAGCCACAGGAAAAAACAGTTTAGTTCCTCATAAAACGTATAAACCATTTTATAGAGTTGAACTCTATTCTTACTGTAATTTTGGTTGCGTCAGCCATTAACTATGTTGAACACATACTTGCATATACAACCATATACTGTGTGTGTATATAATATATATAATAATATATATATAATATATGTATATGTGTATATATATATACACACACATATGTATGTATATATAATTTAAAAAAGGCTCTGCCAAACCCATAAATGGTAAACATTTTACATATTGCCATTACCAATAATAAAGCAAACTTACCAAAAGCATCCTACATGGTTTTACATAAAGAGCTTTAGTTTTATAAACCTTATGGATAAGAATTCCATTCAGCTCCTGACCCTTTTGAAGTTTAGGGGACACCAGCTTATTGCCACAAGCCATTAGGAACTGTAGGCTACAGAAAGATGAGGAACAAAGAAAATCTTTAAATAAGTGTTAGTCATCCTAGAGATAGAATGTGAGACACTGACACTGACATGTTATGAAATGGACAGGGTGACCATGACCATACTATGTGTGGTTGTTTAATAACAATTGAGAAAATGTTAAAAAAAATTATTTGAAGAAAAAAAAAAAGCATTTACCTGACATCTTCTGGAATACGTTCACCAAATCCAGCCCTGATGTGTAGTATTACAGTGTAGTGGTCCCAGACCTTCTGAAACTCAAAGGCACTGAGGATGTGCCCATGTTTGTGTAGCCATACTTTTGTTCCTTGTTTGCAGACAATTCCCCATGATGGATTGGGAAGTAGTATCACATCTCTGTTGAAATGGTCATGCTGTTGTGCACAAGCTCTGAAATAATAAAAAACATCTTACTTCACGTCAAGTGTCAGTGCAAGTCAAGCTGCCACAGCTTATACAAGTCAGGACCCATGGCAGCAGCAGCGCGTCATGTATAACTGACTAAACAATGAAGCATCAGATACTGTAATAATAACAACAATAATAATAAGGCACCTCAGACAACAATACTCTTGTTGTCTGACATGTTGTTGTCAGTATGGGATACTTTCCCATACTGACACTCGCGTGTTCTTCACCTATAAGGACAGAAAACAGCATTATCCAGTTGTGCAGCTCCAAAGACCGGCTGTTGGGCGAGGGCTTGGCTATTCATCTCTTTAGTCTCAGTTTTGCTTATCATTCTATCAAAAGTAAAGCACAGTGGGTGTCGCGCTGCCCTGCTGCAGCGTGCACGTGTTTTAACGCTAGCGAGAAAAAACAAAACATTTTCTATGTTTCCTCAGCGGCTGATAGCAAAATATGCACCCCTAGCTGGACTGGCAATACAAGGGTAAACATCCACCATACCTTCTTCTCCTTGTACCTGTTGTCCAGGTGCCGATGCTGTGCTGAACTTGATAACGCGGCATGGAGGTTCGGCCAGCAGCTGGCTGTGGCAGGCTGCTGCGGCCGCGGGATGGAAATAGCGTTGTAAGGCTTTTCACCACCGTGTCGCAGCCTGGAGCAGCATGTGACTGTTGGGTTGTGGTTGCAATAGACAACGTTCGAATGGTCTCCGCCGACGCTAAGATGTTGTTTAACAGGGCGGCAGCTTCGCTTAGGCCACCCGAGAGCTCCTGGGATGCCATACGCTCTCCACCTTCTCTTCTGAACAGCCCGCCTTCCGGCATCACTGAAATGACTTCCGTTTCTACTGAAATCACTTCCGGTTACAGTGAAATCTTAGTAGTGTGTGTGAGAGCGTTTCAGTAGTGTATATGAGAGCTAATTCTGAATAATGTCCCAGACGGCCCCTCATACAAATGATTGTTGCATAAAACAGAACTTGAGGTGGCCTTCCATCTGTCTCCCGCTCTCTGCTCTTGCTTCGTTCGTTTTTATTTTAAACCTCCTTCTTTTGGAAAAGAAAACAAACTTACAGTATCACTCCTATATTGATGATAAATATACCAAACCATCTACCTCGAGAAGCGTTTGTTTGTTTGTCTCATGGAAATTGACATAATGGGAATGAAATGCTGCCATTGTGAGAAGCATCGTTTGTGTGGGTATGTACTGTATATACCCAGCGGACGGCTCAATTGTGGGTGTAGTGTCAGGGCATTTGCATAATTTTTCATGTGACACTAACGTGCTGCTGCACACCGGGAATCATTGTTTTACTGAATGTATGTTGCTAAGATGTAAAAGTGTACAAATGATGTACAGTATTTAATAAAAATTCAAAGTAAAAGCCATTAACTCACACTTTGTAATTAAAATTTTGTAATTCTAAATCCTCAGAACTTGGGTTCCGGCAACACGAGGATGATTCTATTCTTGTACTTGATAAAGATCCTTGAGAGAGTCACATGAATTGCATGTTTCCATGTCACGATAAAGGTTTAGTTTCACTGCATGCGTGCATACATAACACAGGATTTATTTGAACGTATTATTCAGATTGTTATATGATTGGTCCTCACCAGTTATGTATGATAACCAGCGCATTTTGTAAAATAAATCAATAGAAAGACTCCAAAGTAATCAAGAAGGTCCAAATCTGCGGGATGCTCGCTCAAAAAGAGCTGTGTCACATAATTAATTGGGTATCCTAATTTTATCGTATGACATGAAGCAACGTTGAATGGATGATTTGTCGCTCAAGTGGTGGGGATGTCCTGATCCACATTTTTTGGCTCACGATCTGATCCAATTTTTTTATTTTATAGTCTTGCTGATCTGATCCGATCCAAGCCTATTGGGTACCAATTCTTTATAATAATTAATAAACTTATGTTACAAACATGTCTTTGTGGAGTTGAATGTGGTTACTAAAATAGCTCATCAAAGCAATCAAAAAATGCAACCAAAGTATTGCTGAATTTACTTTATTTTAATTACACAGCATGACCAACAACTGCTTTGTGAGTCTGGTCCCTAATGAAAGTAAAAGCCCATCCAATAAAAAATAACACTGGAAAAAATGGGCATCCAAAATACTGTAGCCACGTGTGTATAGTAGAGGTGTAACGGTTTGTTTTAACAACGATTCGATTTGTATAACGATTCCTGGTTGCCGATTTGATTCAAGGACGATATTGGTTCATTTAGAACGATATGATCCGAAACAATTTAGTTACGGCCGCACGGCGGCTGAGTGGGTAGACAGCGGATCGGCAGCCGATCCCCATTCTGAAGATCGGATTGGAACATCCCTATCTAGTAGTAAGACTCATAGTGTCATATACTCATTTGTATGCATGCACCGAGGTAAGCCTAGTTTAGCATGCTTCGTAAATCAAATAAATTGAGTTTGTTGCTCCCCGAAATGAAAGGTCACCTTTTTCTTGTCCCTTCTGTGATCTCTTTCACCATTATGATCCTTATGTGTCTCATGAAAAATTCTGCTGTAGGAAGCTTTCACCGTCAAGATTTGTGTCATTTTATACAGGTCATGCAATCATTGTTCCACCCAAGTGCATTTTTGTACATTGTAGTAGAGAGATCATGTTCTGTGCCACCAGACTATATGAACATGTTTTGGCAGAGTTGCTTATGTCTGAGTCACCTGGTTTCTCAGTCCCATCCAGGAGGGGGCGGGGGAAATTTGTTTTGGTGGTCATCATCCACCCACCTCCAACCTGAGGCAGAGCTGAAATGCCAGCACATGTAAGCGCCCGCGTCTATACAATATATGTTGCATGTGGTGCAGTACAATATCTCCATGGTTACTGTTTTGAAGTTTATGCACGTGGGCAGAAGAAGTGAGGAAACTTGAGAGGGAAGTGTAAACGTAATGTGATAAATAATGGTCACAAATAACGTCTTGTGCAAATGGGAGTAGAATAATGTGTTAGCATCATAGCTGGTCAATCATCCATCCTCTAGGGTCGCAGGTATGCTGGAGCCTATACCAGCTGACATCACGCAGGAGGCGGGGTACACCACCTTACAGCACCTGGTATTCCCAGGCGGTCTCCCATCCAAGTACTAACCAGGACCGACCCTGCTTAGCTTCCGAGATCAGATGGGATCAGACGTTCTCAGGGTAGTATGCCAGTAAGCCCTTAGCTGGTCATGTCATCACATATTAAGTCTGTGATAGTAAGTGTGATCTCATGTAAAGTTGTGCGATTGAGTGATGCAAATCAAGTTCCATGAAAGGCTGCTCCAAAAATGCTGTCACCTGTTTTGTTAAAACTTAATGTAGTTTGCCAACACATGATGTGATCATGTCTGACATCCATTCGCTAGTTTGATATTCATAATTAATGGACTGAAGGGCTGGTCAAGCCTGGAAAGAGTGAGGGAGCATGAGCAAGCGGCTTTAGACATATTACCAATCCTCCCGGGGTACATCTTCTACTCACTGTGATAATCTTAATGAATCTGTAGTCGTATAGGAGCTTGATTTACAGCCGGCAATGAGCTGGAGACAGTTTTTCAGATCGATGGATCAGTGCACTTCGTATTACACTACGGATTGGTGTGCCATGGGACAGTTTAGAAGGGTAAACTCTGATCGGGTTGCTTGTACTGTTATGTGAAAAAATAGGACATTCATTCATTCATTCATTTTCTGTACCGCTTATCCTCATTAGGGTCACGGGGATGCTGGAGCCTATCCCAGCAGGCTTTGGGCGAGAGGCGGGGTACACCCTGGACTGGTCGCCAGTCAATCGCAGGGCACATATAGACAAACAACCATTCACACTCACATTCATACCGATGGACAATTTAGAGTCGCCAATTAACCTAACATGCATGTTTTTGGAATGTGGGGGGAAACCGGAGTACCCGGAGAAAACCCACACACGCACGGGGAGAACATGCAAACTCCACACAGAGATGCCCAACGGAGATTTGAACCCAGGTCTTCCAGATCTCCTGACTGTGTGGCCAATGTGCTAACCACTCAGCCACCGTGCGGCCAAAAAATAGGACACTGCATGTATTTGCTTTAAAGAGATGACTTTTGTACTCACTCACACAACAGAGAAAATGTCTCAAAACAAGCACCCACCAAATGTGTTTGAACCCCCCTTCAATGGGTTGTTCCCAAATGCTATGGAAGACATGCAGGGTTCCTTGCAAGTATGGAAAAGTGTGTATTTTTATTTGATAAATTTACAGGTCAGTGCAGTATGGAAAAATCTGTTTCCAAGAATGTTACCACTGATCAAAAAGATGCAATCAATAACTAAAAAAAGGATCCATCTGTTTTTCTAAGGCTTGCTGATGTACTCTATGTGTGAGATTACACTGTAATCTCTGTGTTCCGACGCATCCTGGAAAAACATGGGATGATTGAGTGGAAGTTGAATGGCTAGTCCTTGGCTCTTATCGTCTTCCAGCTGTTTGTTTGAGCTATATATACTTAGCTATCATGTCCTGGCAATCATACGGTGACATAACGGCATACATATTCAGAATCATTTATTTACATGATGCTAAGGCTGCAACTAACAATTATTTTCTTAGTGGAATAATCTTGTTGTTTCGATTAATCCTGTGATAAATTAAAGGTAGGGAACCTATGGCTCATCAGCCAGATGTGGCTCTTTTGATGACTGCATCTAGCCCTCAGATATTTCATGTTTGTATTTCATTTTATGTTTTTTTGGAATTTTACAGTAAAACATTACTAAAACTTAAAAATTTAAATATTCTCATGTATTTTAATTGGGGCTGTCAAAATTAGCACAAGTTTTTTGCACTATTTTTGCTTTTAACGCGTGATTATTATACGCACGTCCTGTTTGACACTCGGCTGACGCCGTAGTTTGAAAGAGCAGTGGTCACCATGGAGCTACAAACGAGAAGAAATATTGATCAGAAATGGAGAAAGATCTAATTTATATTATTATCATGCAATGTGTAAAACTATGACAGGAACAACATCAAATTAAATGCATGAAATTGAAGGAGACCTATTATACTCATTTTCTGGCACATTAGCACTCAATAAGGTCATCAGATATTATCTTTATACATTCCCATATAGTTACCAGCATATGGGAGCAAATATGATGTGCAGTGTCACAGAAGGTAGAAGACGCGTTTAGGGACCTCCAAACAGTGGGATAAATTGCAGCTAGCATTAAACATTCAAAAACTGTGGAATTTCAAATAATGGCTCATGTTTTTTTCAATTGATATCTTTTTACAAAAAATTAGATGTAGTTGCATATCAAAATGTTTACAACAAAAATATTTAAAGGCCTGTTTTATTATAGATGAAATTGTATTTTTAATCTGCAATTAATTAGGAGTTAACTATGGACAGAATGCGATTAATCACCATTAAATATTTTAATCTATTGACAGCCCTGATTTAATCCATTCATTTTGTAGCACAATGTGGCCAGACCCAACGCCAGCTGTTCTTCCTATATTTTCTGGCGCACACACCAAAACTCTTATTGGACATTGAGAGGTCAAGAAGTAAGTAGTCAGTTAGCTAATTCTGCAAAGCAAACCCTTTTGACGAAGAAGATGGCAAAAAGAAAGAAACATAAGTAGTACCATGTAACACCATGCAGCACCAAAAGACTTATTATTGGCAAGAACTCTACCCCCTGTATATTATTGCCTCTTCCAAGGACAGAAATTCTCCCCCTGACTCCCGCCACACCCTCACCCTCCAATTTGAACTAATATTGAGAAACTGATAATCGATAATCATGAATTTGTACTGTACAGAATGAAGTCGGAAGTAAAACCATGAAAATGCAAAATAGAAAGCATTCAAGAGTCAAATTGCATGTTGAATGCAATAAATTTGTACATGTTGGAACGTCTTCACTAAGATTGAAAATACTCCATGCCTGTCACAGTGCCCCCTACAGTTCACCGCGTTCCCCCAAGGGGGTTCGCCAGAAGCACTGGTCTAAATCCAGGATTTAAAAAAATGATTCTTTAACATTGTGAGATAGCGCCGTTTTTGGCATTTGTGCATATAACTCCACAAAAAATGGTTAAAGCAACCAAAAGGTTCCGCAAAATATAAAGGGCAGGTCCAGAAAATGGCATAATTTTGGACCCCAGAATTTGAAAATATAGGTAACCTTTGGAATTTTCCCCACAAGAAGAAAACAAAAAATGAAGACATAAACATGCAACAAACATCATTACATATTGCCAAGACACTGTAGAATTTGGAGTGTGCCAACAGATTTGTTGTATCTTCAAATGCTTTGGAGCTTGAGCCAGAAGAAAATCGTCACTATGGAAAAATTAGATTTTTGTGAATAACTTTGGAATATTGATATCATTATGAATCCAATTGCTAATGGTATGTTTTCATGACCAAGGAATATTAGTTATGTAGATAAAATAAAGCAAGGAATAATATTTGTGGTGTAAATGACTATTTGGAGAACAATGGCGCTTGGAGGAGCTCTGCATTCTCCGAGTGCTTGTGTAGTCTTTTGGTTATCTTCATTATAACAACATTATTAAAAGAATACATTCAGAGACTTATTTTATTCTTAAATGGTTAGTATTGCTTAAAATGCAGGCATGTATTCAGGTAAAACTTATTATATGGCTCTCACAGAAATGTATACCCAGCTACAGTATTTTGCATGTCCATTTTTTCAAATATTATTTTTTACTGGATGGGCTTTTATTTTCATTAGGAACCTGACTCACATAGCTTTGTTTACAATCTTTTTTTTCCTTTCGGCTTATCCCTTCAGGGGTCGCCACAGCAAATCAATATATGGCTTTAATGGCTCTCTTAGCCAAAAAGGTTCCCGATCCCTGGCCTAGACAGACCGAATCAATATGAACCAAACACAGAAAGTAAGTGGTTGGGTTCACAACATACCAGAAAAGAGGCAGAAATGTCCATCACTGTTTTCCCAAGTCAAATGTTTGCCTAAAACACTAAGATAATATATCTGCTATCATGGATGACTTCATCACATTTGAGAGGCTGAACTCGAATAAGTGGATATTTACGTTTTTTGATAAAAAGGATAAATTAAATACTAAAATAGTTGTTGATTAATTGGTTATTGGGTTAATCATTAATTGTGGCAACTCTAATCATACACATCAATTGAATGAGTCTGGAAAAAGTATGGAATTTTGAAATGTCAAATTCGTAGAAACCCTGGATATGTAATACATGTATCCACAAAGTTTTTTGCGATTCACTGGTGGTTCCTGAATGCAACAAAATGTAGGAATCTACTGTAATTCACCAAAGGACTACAACGTCAGTGGCAGACAAGCATTTTGTGTTCTCGTGTTGGCAAGGGCTGTTTAGTTCATAGAAGGAGCTTTGTTAGAGGAAAAAGGACCCTTTTGTTCTCTTCCATCACAGTCGCATTGGCACATAGAACTGTCGGACTGTAATAAGTCTAGCTCCACCCTTTGCAGATAATTGAAGGCTATGGTGCAGATCATTTCATAACTATTAACCTGATATGATAGAATTGATGTAATTTACATTGCAGTTCTGCATTACCAGAGTAAAAAGGAAAGAACAAGGGCCTTTGCCAAGGACAATAGATTGCTCTTAAATGGAGCTGTAGGTGGATTCAAAAATTATTTTCTCTATCCATCCATTTTCTATAGCGCTTGTCCTCACTTGGATCATGGGTATGCTGGAGCCTATCCCAATTGTCCACAGGCGAAAGGTGGGATTGGAAATCATTTTGCTAATTTAAGATATTATTATTACTGTGCTGTTTCTGATTGTGGGCACTATGACAAGTCATTCTTCACTCATAAAGCAAATAATAAATTACTCCTACCTGGATGCCGAGGGAGTTTGGTAAATAACCTCAAATACAAATATTCCATCACACTCATTGATTAGGCCCCCCAGACACAGACTGTACATGGACATAGCGTATACAGTATATATACAGTGGTGTGAAAAACTATTTTCCCCCTTCCTGACATTTTATTCTTTTGCATGTTTGTCACACTTAAATGTTTCTGTTCATAAAAAATAGTTAACTATTAGTCAAAGATAACATAATTGAACACAAAATGCAGTTTTTAAATTAAGGTTTACATTATTAAGGGAGGAAAAAAACTCCAAATCTTAACGGCCATGTGTGAAAAAGTGATTGCCCCCCTTGTTAAAAAATAACTTAACTGTGGTTTATCACACCTGAGTTCAATTTCGGTAGCCACCCCCCGGCCTGATTACTGCCACACCTGTTTCAATCAAGAAATCACCTAAACAGGAGCTACCTGACACAGAAGTAGACCAAAAGCTAAAAGCTAAATGCCAAGATCCAAAAAAAATCAGGAACAAATGAGAACAAAAGTAATTGAGATCTATCAGTCTGGTAAAGGTTATAAAGCCATTTCTAAAGCTTTGGGACTCCAGGGAACCACAGTGAGAGCCATTTTTCACAAATGGCAAAAACATGGAACAGTGTTGAACCTTCCCAGGAGTGGCCGGCCGCCAAAATTTACCCCAAGAGTGCAGAGACAACTCATCCGAGAGGTCACAAAAGATCCCAGGGCAACATCTAAAGAACCACTTACCTCAATTAAGGTCAGTGTTCACGACTCCACCATAAGAAAGAGACTGGGCAAAAACGGCCTGCATGGCGGAGTTCCAAAACGCAAACCACTATTAAGCAAAAAGAACATTAAGGCTCGTCTTGTATTTGCTAAAAAAGATCTCGATGACAGCCAAGACTTTTGGGAAAATATCTTGTGGACTGACGAGACAAAAGTTGAACTTTTTGGAAGGTGCGTGTCCCGTTACATCTGGCCTAAAAGTAACACAGGATTTCATAAAAAGAACATCACACCAACAGTAAAATATGGTGGTAGTAGTGTGATGGTCTGGGGTTGTTTTGCTGCTTCAGGACCTGAAAGGCTTGCTGTGATAAATGAAAGCATGAATTCTACTGTCTACCAAAAAATCCTGAAGGAGAATGTCCGGCCATCTGTTGGTCAACTCAAGCTAAAGCAATCTTGGGTGCTGCAGCGGGACAATGACCCAAAACACACCAGCAAATCCACCACTGAATGGCTGAAGAAAAACAAAATAAAGACTTTGAAAACAATGAAGACAAGACTTTGGAGCGGCCTAGTCAAAGTCCTGACCTGAATCCCACTAAGATGCTGTGGCATGATCTTAAGAAGGCGGTTCATGCTATAAAACCCCCAAAGAAAGCTGAATTACAACAATTCTGCAAAGATGAGTGGGCCAAAATTCCTCCACAGCGCTGTAAAAGACTTGTTGCAAGTTATCGCATACGTTTGATTGCAGATACTGCTGCTAAGGGTGGCCCAACCAGTTATTAGGTGCAGGGGCAATTACTTTTTCCACACAGGGCTATGTGGGTTTGGATGTTTTTCTCCCTAAATAATAAAAACATTCATTTCAAAACTGCATTTTGTGTTTACTTGTGTTATCTTTGACTAATTTTAAAATGTGTTTGATGATCAGAAACATTTTGTGTGACAAACATGCAAAAAAATAAAAAGTCAGGAAGGGGGAAAATAGTTTTTCACACCACTGTATGTATACACACACACGCACACACACACACAAACACACACACACACACACGCCCGTACGCTCAAAAGCAGTGCTTCTCATAAATGGAATCGGTGACCCACCTGCAAGGCTCATAGTTAATTTGGAAGCTTGCGTGCATGCACACATTAATTAAATGGCTTTATTGGTATCTGTGCTATTGTATCAATTTTGCACACTCTCCCATTGTCTTTATCGGATATGACAATGAAAATAAATACCTGCTTCAATCAGATCTACAGTAGAGTATGCATGAAACAGAAAGGCATTTCTTTCCTCTAATATCGCTGTTTTCATCTACTGGATAAAACGAAAAATGCATCTATCATCCTTTGCACGTCTACAACTTGTACAGAATGCGGCCGCTCGCCTTTTAACTGGCACAAAAAAACTTGATCATATCACACCTATTTTAATGTCTTTGCACTGGCTCCATGTCTCTTATTGTACTGATTTTAAAATCCTTTTATTTGTTTATAAATGCCTCCATGGTCTCACTGTCTGTCTGACCTGATTTCTGCTTTACACTCTGGCCCGCTTACTCAGGTCAGCAGATTATTCCTTGTTAGTGGTCCCAAAAACAAGGAGAAAACTTGGAGGAGATGGCTCCTTTTCAGTCGCGGGTCCAAAATTGTGGAACACACTGCTCCTGCACTTTAGATGGGCGGAATCACTCTCTGTTTTTAAGTCAGCTCTTAAAACTTATCTGTTTGTTGACTTTTATAGTGTACAATATGTTTTGTCTGACTGTATTTTCCTGTCTATGTTTCTTATTGTTGTGTACTGCACTTTGGTCAGCGTTGTTGTTTTTAAAGTACAATAGAAATAAAGTTGTATTTGATTGGATCCATAAAATATGTTGCCTTAATTCAAAATATATACTGTAATGTAAAAAAAAAAAAAAAGTACATTTACTATGGTAGCAATTTCAAATTATTCATGCAAGTAAAGCCAGCGCCTGCATCTTGCTGCACCTTTAATAACACTGACTTTCCTTTTAGTGCGTCTTGACAGCATATTTTCTCTCGCACATGTTTTTGTGTCAACCTCCTCCTCTCCTGACTTTCGTGCCATGGTCTTAGCAGTGTCAGCAAACTTTGAAGCTGTTGACAGTAATAACACGCTGGTTCTCAGATATTCTGTCTGGCTCTGAGGGATAAAAAGATGAGTTAAAGAAGGCTGCAAGCCAGCGCCTCACCATATATTGTTTGACATCGCATTGTTGGTGTACACAAACAAATTAGAGATTGATGCATTACAGCAGTGGTCTTCAAACTGGGGAGTGTGCCCCCAAGGAAGGGCCCGGCGTTATGACAGGGTGGCCGCAGGGCTACCAAAAACACGGGATTGATGGCTTCCCGGGAACCTATCATTTACTCATACTGTTTAATATGAATGCTGTATGCTTTTAAACTACGCGCTAGTGATTATTTTTGAGTGATTTCTGTAAAACCTACTTGAGAACTTTAAAGAAAGGCCAAATCTTAAAACGAGGTCACAATTGTTACTGGCCTGAAGGCTGCAGCAACTGTGTTCCTAATGGATTTTCTATACAGTAAAACTGTGCCAGCATATTATCCTCAGCCATTTTATTTTGCTACTACACTTGCCTTCTAATGCCACCTATTACTAAAAACAACAATTACGTAAAATAGGACATGCAAGGACATGGTGGCAAGTCTTTAATCAACAAAAGATGAGCTCACACAGAGCGGTGTGACACACAAAAAAGCAAAGCACCAAAACAACAGGAGAAATCTAGGAGGTACAGCTGAGGCAAACATAAAACTCACCATGAAAGGTGGACACATGGACGCGCAAAGAGAATAATATCAGCAAACAAGAAATCACAATGCAACAAACTCATACAGTGGTGTGAAAAAGTGGTGTTTTTTGTCACACTTAAATGTTTCAGATCATTACATTTAATTATTACTCAATGACAAGACAATTGAACACAAAATAAAGTTTTTAGATGAAGCTTTTTATTAAGGGATAAAAAAATCCAAACATACATGGCCCTGTGTGAAAAAGCGATTGCCAAAGGTAATAACTGGTTTGGCCACGCTTAGCAGCAACACTTGAGCGCTGTGGCGGAATTTTGGCCCACTCATCTTTGCAGAGTTGTTGTAATTCAGCCACATTGGAGGCTTTTTCACCATGAAGCGCCCTTTTAAGGTCATGCCACAGCATCTTAGTAGGATTCAGGGCAGGACTTTGACTAGGCCACTTAAAGTATTAGTTTTTGTTTTTCTTGAGTCATTTAGAGGTGGACTTGCTGGTGTGTTTTGGATCATTGTCCTGCTGCAGAACCAAAGTTGTTTTCAGCTAGAAGTCACCAACAGATAGCTGGAATCCTTCAGGACTTTGTGGTAGACTTCATGTAGAATTCATGTTTCCATCTATCACAGAAAGTCTTACCCAGACTGTCACACTACCACCACCATATTTTACTGTTGGTATGATGTTCTTTTTTTGAAATGTGGCTTTAACACGGAATATTACAGTACAGAGTATTTTCCCCAAGGTCTTAGGTGTGTTCTTTTTGTTCAACAGTTTTTTTTGGTCTTGGTACTTTGAACAGGCAGGTTGTTTTTTCCCCAGCGTCTTTCTTATGGTGGTTCATGAACACTGACCTTAACTGAGACAAGTGAGGCTTGCAGTTCTTTGGATGTTGTTGTGGGGTCTTTTGTGACCTCATGGATGAGTTTGTCGCTGCGCTCTTGGCGTACTTTTGTTTGGCCGGCCACTCTTGGGAAGGTTCATGACTGTTGCATGTTTTCGCCATTTGTCGATTATTGTGCTCCCTGTGGTTTGCTGGTGTTCCAAAGCTTTAGAAATGGCCTTATAACCTTTTCCAGACTTACAGATCTCATTTAATCAAAGTTATGTTTTAACAATAACCTTTTTTTAACCTTTTCACACAGAGCCATGTAGTTTTGGAGTTTTCTCCCTTAATAAGTTTCAATAATTAAGAACATTAATTGTTCAGTTGTATTGTCATTGATTAATATTTCCATTTACATTGATCGGAAACATCAAATATAACCCTAATTACAATTACATTCACAGGTGGTCTCCCCAGCTCCCACCAATCAGAGTAAATGTGAAGCATTCACCTCTAACAGGATACAGATGTAACAAAATTAAAGCACAAAATAGGAAATGATGGCAGAAATTAGAAAAAAGAAACAGAGTCCAAACTCTCTTGCAGAATATAACATTGTGTTTAATGACATTATATGAACGATTATGCAACAGACTGACAATTTAACTCTAAAAATTATAATTAAACTACTGCAAATGTTGATCTAGCCAAATAGAAGCAACACTGGTACTTCAGGTTACTGAGCCTAAGTCAGGAAAAAGATGAAAAATCACATCCTTTAAATGTAAAGCTAAGGTTATTAATTGATTTTATTCAACCAACTGCACCCTCTATTGCTATTTTCTACTTCTTTATTCATTTTGGGTGACTTCTTTTACTTGTCAACAAAATGTCATTCCCAAAGGAAATGTTTTACGCAGTTAATGCTAATTGATGTTTGGTGAAGGGATTGGCAGTACTTTCATCTCTGCAAACATTGTTTGTACAAACACTTTACAAAATACACCATGCTGCTTTTTACCAGGGAATTTTCAGTAATACAAACCCCAAGCTTTCCATGCTAATATGTGTTAACTGAAACTGTAGACCATACCTGTCGACCCTCCCATTTTCATGAAACTTGCATATTTTTCTCATTTTCCTGTCGCCAGTTTGCCCATGTATCGTAACTTGCATTCAAAAAATTAAAAAAAATCATCTATGCTTGAGCCGTGGCAATCTGCGAGGACAATGGGCAGTCAGGTTTTTCCAATGTACAAATCCTTGAATTTTCCAATAGATCCTTAGATCAAATAGTTTGCATTGTCATATGCGCAGTTGAACAGAAGTGTTTTCAGCCTGGATTTGAACGTTGCCAAAGTTAAGGTTTGTCGCACATCTACTGGAAGACTTTAGCAGACTTTAGCAGCATAAAACTGAAACACAGCCTCACCGTGATTAGTCCTGACTCTTGGCACCCGCAGTAGTCCACTCCCTGCCCGAAATGGTGCATGTGGCTCTAACATGTCAGAGATGTATTTTGGCCATCTAGACCATAAAAAGACTTGTACACAAGCAGAGCTGTTTTAACGTCTATTCTCTGAGCAACAGGAAGCCAGTGCAGAAAGCCGCACCTGAGCACTGTACTAATACTGTATGGTAATATTTCCTGGTTCTAGTCAGGACTCGGGCCTGAGTCCATTATAACCCCTAAATTTCTAACCTGATGATTGGATTTTAGAGAGAACGTCTCAAGGTGACTCACCTTTGTTTGTGTTCATGTGCCTTGTTGACCGAATTGATAGAGAAAAGATTGAGTAACAATCCAGTCAAACCTAAATCTAATCGTCTTTGGTTTGACTGTTTTGGTCAGATTCCTTTTAACCTGTCCAGAGCCCCCGGTGGACTTTATACCATTGATTTATCAAATATTTCCCATCTTCTATTTCTTTTTTGCTACAGAACAACTACAGAAAATATTAGAGCACAGCTACTTAGAGAGCATAATTTTCATAAAGAGTGGAAAAGGAACTTCTTGGTCTCAAGGTGACTGATCCGCTTTCTAATATGTATTAAAGGCACTCCTTTATGGGATGGGATTGCGTTGACCTTTTTCGCCCTCAAAGAGCTCACATAATAGCCCCCTTTTGAAGACAAGACTGACTAGTATCACGCCGAGGCCACGTTGGAGGGCGCCCGCTGAGCGCTGCGTTCGTCTACAGCTAAAAGCACAAAAGGATGTGGGCAAGTGTGTATGAGACAACACTGTGGTCGACTATTCCTGTCTGTTTATATGTAGTTTTTAGCAGCAGGGAGCTCGCTTGGTTTTGATTAAGAACACAGAGGCGGCAGCAATCAGCAAGACAAAACTATATCGAAGGAACCTTCCAAGCTGCCATTAATGGATTTCTTCATTTGGTGCATTGGGCTTGTCTTGCATTCGGAGTGTATTTGTGTGAGTCTTTCGGGCTAAAATAGTGGTGCATAATCTGGTTGTGCCTTTTAGAGTCAAGGCAGTAAAGATTTATGCACTGTGAGGAAATCACAATCGACTGTCCTGCTTCTGCTGTGTTTTTCCTTCTGCTGGTTGAGTACCCATGTTGTCACACGGGTGCTGTGCTACATGTGACTTAAATTGCATTGTGTGTGTTTTGAGAGCGCACAAAAACCTACCTCGGTCATATATCAAGCTGTAGAGTTGTGGTGAGAAAATGTGTTGATAAAATCAGATGGAAAGACAAATTAATTTCTTGGGCCACACATGCGCACACCCACACGTCCACAACACCCTGCTCGTACACAGCACTTTAAGCGAAGAGGTGGTAGGTGTGTGCAGTTGCCTTACTCTCAAGGTCACACAGATGTGCTTTATTTTAAAATTCATGAAGAGCTATGCAAGGACATGCTTTTTACATTAGCAGCTAAAAGCGTTATATACCAGTCATTTTACAAATGACTGTAACATGACTTTGCTTGTATCCCAGGAAAAACAAAATCTATATTTATTTTTCTTTTAATTTGCACGGGCTCTATGGCCCCAACATCTGTATATTCTTTGCAGTGACTATTTTCTATCCCCAGATATGTTGAGATGTAGTCACCAATGCAATTCCAATTGCATTATTCTTGAAAGATATTTTATATGACAGCCTTATTTTGTTTACACAGTTAGACAGTATGTGGCAAACCGTGCTCTCATTTTGAAGGATGGGAATCTGCTGTGTCTGTTGTCTGTTAAACGGATAGTTCGAATTTTTTGACATGAATTTATGACATCCCCATCATTACTGTAGTTCATCAACTGTTAGAACCCAATTGGTCCCATGAGTCAATTTTTGATCGGATTTTGGTGATGAAGAACTCAGACCCGGTTAGTTGCTGAGATCATATAAGTAAAACATTCTGCTTCTCAAAACAATGTGAATACAAAACAGTAATAGATTTGCATAACAAACATGCCTCCACAAAAAAAATCAAACCTCATAAATCGCAATCCGCCGTATCAATGCGCGCTATCGACTGTCCATTGATGTGTATATGATGACGTGCCACAGCGGGTGAACACGCGCAAATCGCAGCAGTTAGCCATAACATACACAACAATAGACAGCCGTTAGCATCCATTAATAAGGCGGAAGAGAAAAGTAAAGCTTTGTGTTGTCTGATTTTTGGGGGCAGGCATGTTTGTCATGCAAATGTATTACTCTTTTGAATGCATATTGTTTTGGGAGGCAGAATGCTTTCCTTACGTGATCTCAGCAATTAACCGGATGTATGTTCTTCATCAGCGAAATCCTACCAGTAACTGGCTCACGGAACGAATTGGGACGAAAGTCAAAAAATCTGAACATAAAACAAACAAAAAATTATTGCTGGTAAATAACAATTCTAAAAAATGTTTACAAAATATGAAGTAATATATCATTGTTTTAACGCAACTGATTGTTCATCAGTTACAGTTTGAACATAATTCAGTGTCTTTTACTAAAAACATCACATTTTTATTACTTTTAATCTCCACTGCACCCCGTTTAGGCAGTAAACTATTCCTAAGACTTCATACGTCACATTACTTCAAGCTGTAACCTGCTACTACAAAACATTACCTCATTACCATGAACCTGACTTGAATCATATTCCACATGATTGACAAAACATGCCAATCCCTGTCTGTAAACGCCTCCAAGCGCACTTACAAGCGTTAGGAGTCTTGCAGGTCAACTGGTGTCATTTTAGCACGCAAAAGCTTTGATCACATTGAGATGCTGTGACATTTTATTTTTTGTTTTTTTACATTTTTTTTTGTAGATTAGGTCGCATAGGATGGAAAGACTTTATAAAAAAACAACAAACCATAATTTTTAATGACATTTTGGTGTTGATATAGGTCGTTTCTTTTTCCCCCGTTAAATCACAAATGAACTATTCAGTGCCTGTCAAAAGAGCTTTCTGATCAAAAGCCTGACTCTAATATGGACGGTTTGACATGTAAGATTAACTCATGTACACTAAATCAGGCTTTCACCCTTTTTTACAGTGAGCAGCAGAATGGAGAGAGAGAGAGAACATGGCCTAATCAAGTCATCTCCATCTCCCTTGCATAAATGTCTAAATTCCTGCAGGAATCGGGTCTAACTCTTTTGGTCTTTCATGAGGAGCCACCGCTGGTCTCAGACTGCACAGCCAAGCATGTTGTCTTTCTCTCTTGCTTGCACATTTGGATTCCTTTTAATCACACTGTGTAAAAGACCTGGCACCCGTAATGGCCAAAATGCAACACGCGCACACACACACACACACACATACATACAGCATACTTGATAAAATCAAAAAAATAAAATCAGAGGCTGCAATGATCATCGCAAATGATATTATAATATATATTATAATAAGTGAAACAGTTGAGATATTTGGCCAGTGATGTGCTGATGGAGGGCCCAAGGTCAGGCGGAGTAAACTGCTTTGAAAGCTGTGACAAAGGCAATTAAGGTGAAATGCCACTGGTACAGATGTGCGCTGTACATGACGTATGTGTAGATTGTTGCACACGTGAACTCCTATGTGTGTGTGTGTGTGTGCATGTGCATTTGCGTTTGTGTGTGTGGAGATGTTCTCTTGGCTCTCCCAGCCCTTGTCAAGAAGAATTAGGGCAGCCCTCTTGGAGGAGCAGAGAGAAAACACAAGCTGCTGATACTCCCTGCAGTGTGTGTATATGTGATTGTGCAAGCGTGTGCTTTTCTTTACGCTCTCTAGCCAGTGAGTTGGTCATTGGATTGATGGATTGATGAAAATTAAAAAAAAAAAACACAAACAAAATGATAGTGAAATTAAAAAAGTAAGAGCAGGTACTGTTGAGAGCATCTGAGCATGCACAGTTGGGCGGCGTGTCTCCAAGAATACCTTCTTTGTTGCTAAGCACGTTGGAGGTGCAGCAAAGACTAACTGAAGTGTACTGCCTGTGACATGCAACTATATTCTACATGCATACAGCATAGAGTTTAGAACATTGTGTCCACATTTTGTTTACCTCTGAGCCCATCCTTCCGATTCAATCTACGTGGACAAATGGCGATAACGTTTTCATCAAGCTGAACGGATACCCAGAAGAGGCCAAAATACTGTACATTAAGGACATCACAGACCTACAAAAGTATTAGAAGAAGCAACCCACGACAGATCAGTAAACACATAAATACCAGCCTAACTAATCCTCGACAAATAAAACCAATGGGCCTTACCACACACCTGGGATAAAGATATCCGGATAAAAATGTCTTTGTATATATTAGACATGAGTGCTTACCATACAGAGGAGCAATACAACAATAATATTACACCAGACAGAAAGCTATCAATTTTTCATATCATCAGACGCATTTATGCAAACTGCATAAACATAAACTATATAAACATAAGACAAGTCAATTCAAGGAACCCTCCAAGGTAATTGCAACTTCAAAGACTTGGCTTGAAGGTGAGAAGGGCATTGATTTTGAGCTATAAGGATATGAAACTAACTATACAAACAGGAATAACAAAAGTAGAGGAGGATTAGCCTTGTACCTAGACGAACATCTGAACTACACAGTAGTGAAAAACACGCCATTCGCAATTGACAACATTTTGGAGTGAACAACAAATGACGTGCTTTTCACTACTTTGTAATCTGTAAATAAAAAAGAAGAAGAAAAAATGCAAATACAAAAACCTTATCTATATGGGAGAGCTCTCGGGAGGGCTGCAGGGAGCTTTTTGACCACCTTGGTAACCGCAGCCCCAGAGGTTGGAGAAGCCGCTGCGGAGTCCCCAGGCTATGCTTTCTCATTGGAAGACCTGTCTGTTGGATGGGGGAGGTCTTCAAAGTATTCCTTCCACCGTTCCACAACATCTCAGGTCGAGGTCCACAGCACACCATCCCCAGCATACTGTGCACTGCCTCCCCCTCCAGTGGATGGTGGTCCAGAATGTCAATGAAGCTGTCTAGAAGTTGTTCTCCCTGGCTTTTCCAAACTCTGTGTTTTTGTCTCAGTGACTGCCAGAGCTGCAGACCGCTGGGCCTGCCGGTACCTGTCAGCTTCCTCCACAGTCCCATGGGCCAAAAAGGCTTGATAGGACTACTTCTTCAGCTTGATGGCATCCCTCACCACTGGTGTCCACCAGTGGATTCTGGTATAACCGCCATTACAGGCACATTGC
This sequence comes from Oostethus manadensis, assembly GCA_024372805.1. Classification (NCBI taxonomy): domain Eukaryota; kingdom Metazoa; phylum Chordata; class Actinopteri; order Syngnathiformes; family Syngnathidae; genus Oostethus; species Oostethus manadensis. Next base: position 1,831,398 of record QODF01000219.1, on the reverse strand, counting down.
GGCCACAGCTCTGAGCAGCCGCCTCAACAAAGGAGGCGCGAAACATGGCCCACTAGGACTCAATGTCTGCTGTCTCCTTTGGAACATGGTTGAAGCCCTCCCAGAGATGGGAATTGAAACTCCTGAAAGGGGACCTTGCCAGATGTTCCCGACAGACCCTCACAATGTGTTTGGGCCTTTCAGGTCTGACTGGCTTGCTCCTCCACCATCCGAGCCAACTCAACAACAGGCAGTGAGTGGTTGACTTCTCCGCTCCTCTCTTCACCCTAGTGTCAAACACGTCTGACGACACAACCACAAAGTCAATCAAACACAGCTCGGGTTTAGATTAGGAAACCTGTTCCTCCCATGCACGCCTTTTCTGGTCTAATTGTCGCTGCCGACATGAGCGCCTAAGTCCAGTCCCCAGATCAACAGGAAGAAATGCCTGACTGACGTGCTTGTAGACCCAGAATATAACTTTCTAGGGAAAAAATGTTGGAAGAAATATGCAAATACTGCGTTACCACATCCACTAAATTGTAACATTGGAAAAGATGGCGAACGTAACCCATATTTTCTCTTTTTCCATTGTTTCTCAAAGAATATTGAATGATGTCTTCTTATTTAGATTGAAACAAACAATGGAAAGTAGTTGAAACAGAAGAAACAGTGCGTCTTCTGGCTGTAGCCAAGTAGTGCCTGATTAATCATCCATCAATTCCACACAATTGACCGAATTATTATTTATCCGTAGTTTGGTAATAAACTGTCATGCAAGTTTTTTGAATGTACGCTGCATTGTTTCTCTTGCTGTGTCAGATGGGCAGCAATATGATCAGACTTGCCTGGCATGTCAATCAAACAGCTTTTTTAGTTAGCAAAGCCAAAATTCCTTACACAGCGTTGCAGCCAAGCACAGAAGATGAATGAACTTGTGCCAAAAAGAGGCTTGTTGCACTGGATAGTCATCAGACCGTGTACAGTTTATTCATTATATATACTGTATGTGTGTAACTGTATTTAGTTCAGGGAGCTGGTGCCGTCTCCATAGACCTATGCTTTTCAGCTCACGGTCAAATTGACGGAGAGAGAAAGAGTGAATGTGAAGTATTGATATATAAAAATGGAGGTGAGAAAATCCCTTTTCCCCATGTGGTGGGGAGGGGAGCAGGAGAGGAAGCAGCGAGAGTGCTGTTGTGTCGTCAAGGTAACACTCCGTCAGTGGCACGACCTCTCCAGCCTTGTCCAGAAGGCAATGTGGATGTGTTTATTCATTCAGAAATAGGAGCCTCCGTCAGCTGGGGTGAAATGCCCGAGAGAGAAACTAAACAATAGATATGAAAATATGTAAGGGAAAATGTTTGTCGACAAATCACAGCAGAAATACCTCCACACGACAACTGCCAGTCACAACCGTCAGATCGGTAAGTTGCCATGGTAACTGTTCAGCTGTTATGTGGCTTTCTACAATTAATTTAATATCCACCAATTATTTCACATAATTAAAGAGTTGTCATATCATTTTGAAGACCCTCCCTTAGCACGCCACTGTCTTGTCTGTCATCAAACTCCCTTTTTCTTTTTTTTAATTCCTTCCAATTCTTATGGGGGGAGAAGCTGACGGTCTGAGTTGTGGCGGAAATGTGCCAAGGGCATTGCGCTGGGGTCATTTGTTCTACGGAATACATCTCTATGTTCATAAGACATTCAAAAGTAGTTCATTATATACAGTTGATTAGGAATATGCACCTTTTATGCACCTAATTGGACTTTTAAGCGGGTTTACTTCCAGGTTGTTGTGAAAACAACAGTGATTTATTGTTAATTCTTCAAATGAATTCTTCAAGCACACAAGATTTTAATCTACATTTGGGTTTTGGTCATTAGAAATACTTAGGCAATCTTACACAGCATAGTTGGATGCCTTTGTGTTTTCCTAAATCTGCAAACCAACAAAGATTGCTTATTTGTTGGGGTTTGATAGCTGATTAGCAAGTGACTTCTGTAACATCCATAATTTCCTATTCAAATTGAATTGATGTAGCATATATCTGCATATCTATTGTGTAGTGTTAGAGAATATTGGTTCTGTTTTGCTAATTTTGTGTGCGACTAATTATCAAGGAACGCTCATAATTGTGTTCTTTCTCGCTTTGAAAACCGTATTAATGAGTGTATGAAAAGGGCAATTGCATGTGTTTGTGCAGAATGTTTAGCATCTGACATTTGGACATGATTGTACAATGGCCTGCTGTTTGTTGACAACAATGTTTTTGGAGTTTAAAGCCAATGAGTAGTTCCTTTTATCACCAATAGATTGCTTTCTTCTCCCGCAGTAAAACCATACAAAATATGGTTTGTAATAATGACTCTTATAGCCCTGGATGAAACTGGAACTGTACTTAGAATGACAGTGTACTTTGGGTGGGGACAAAAGTCCTGGAACTATGAGGAACCTTTTCTACCCACAGACCTGCCTAAATTGGATGGCAGCTTTTAGCTTTCGGCTGCCTGCCGCGGGATAAAAACAGGTAAGGAATGAGATAAAAAAAACAGAGTGAGAGAGAGCAATGAATCATTCACGGAATGCTCTGAGGTGGAAATCCTGAATACGTGTTTTGCACACATACACACACACACACGCGCACACACACTGACAGGGGGAGCCCGTTTAGAGTGCCACCATGTCTGATGCGCTTTCCTCCACGGGCAAAACGTGTACTTTAACTTGTGGCCCTAATCCCTTTCCCAAATGGTTATCAGTTTAGCTGAGTTCCCAGCTTTCCTGCCACCAAAAGCCACGTTTCTGCCAAGCTATGCAGTTTATCTGAGCTTGCCTGTGCACAATATGGTTTGGAGCAGCAATCTCTGATCCGGCTTGCTTTTCCACGTCGGGGCGTGGAAGCTGAATGGTGATAGTTATGTCATTATTCTAACTCTAAACAGCTCGAAAACCACCAATGAATTGCTGCATTTGTAGTTATTGCTTCTTGGCATAAAGCTGTTTTATCCCATTTGTCAGTCAAATCACCAAATAGTTAGTATAATTATTAGAACAACAATAGGGTATTTAAAGGAAAAGTGCACTTTTTTTGGAGGTTTGCTCATCATTCACAATCTTTATGTGGAACATAAACAAACATATTTTCCTTTTTCTGTGTGTTCTAAAGAGAGAAAAACAGCAAGCACGAGACTACTAACAATGCACATAATGGGAAGCACCTACTCCACCTGTAAACCACCCAAAAAAAAACATCCACAATGTTCTATTGACGTAACATACAGTACTTGACTAGCAAAGTGACATAGCGCCTTGCCACTATAGAAAGGGTAACGAGGACACCCTAAAACAATGCCATAGGACACCAAATGTGTGCTGACTGGGAAACAAGAACACGCATAAGAATAGCTATGAATAATAGCTATTAATAGACAACCAAATGATCTCTAAAGTATTGGCCCACATTCCATGCTTTATGTGTACACGGCTAGATGGATTCTTACATAGCGGTATATCGGGCTCCATGTATCATAATCAATATCATGGTGACTTACTCCATGGACGGTTTTCTGTCTGGACCAGCTTGCCTGGGGTGCCTTTTAAAGCTGATTTTGAGTAGGTGGAAAAATGTTTTTACCACTGCGGGGTTTGTTAGGAACGCTCATAGGGCTTTTTGTTCTTGGTTTGTTGTGCTGCAATCTCTTCTCCTCTTGTCATCTTCTCATATGCCCAAATCCATTAATGCTAAAACTGTGTGCCACTCACCCCTTTCCACGGTAGCGAACTTTGGTGTTGGTGCTGCATTACGGTGTTGCCTGTGAACTGACTTCACACCAATTTCATTGTCCATTGTTCTTGGGGATCGTGTCCTTACATCACAGGTGATAGCCCTCCGATCGAGAACAGGAATTTTCTCTTTTAACAGAAATATAAAAACATTAAATTAGAACAAGGTTGCACAATAAATGGTATTTCTTACAGGACTATAGGTTTACAATGAAACTAGTTTGCTGCCGTGGCAATGGGATAGTGGAGATTGCTTGCTATAGTGGCTTTTATTCATTCAACAATAGCAAGCTGTCATTAGTGTCCTCGGACTAGCGCCACTCCTGCCAAGGTCTTTCTTTTGGTCCTTGTAGTCCTTTAATTTCTTGCTATTTGTTTGTTTTAAAGATCAAACAAAACCAAGCCGCCATCTCACCTCTGATGCATTCTGGTATTGGTCTGGTTCTTGTTGCCGTCAAATTTCTTTTGTACTTCTTCAAATGTAAATGGACAAGAGACAGCGGGTTTCCTCTGGTGTCCATGTTTTTGGAGCGTTTTCCATCAGAGTTGGCAATGCATTGTAATAAAAATTGAGGTAATTCCGGACTTTTTTTTGGTAACCCTGCCCAGCTCCAAAAATGCTCCAAACCAGTCACAGTGGAAAAGGGGTATCAGTGCAGCAGCAGAAACACTCCCATTTCTGTTGGCACGGCTTGGCAAGCCATATACCAAGTCATACCTGTGTAGTGACTTGCCCCCCATCTGCTCCGAAGTTTTACTCTCTTTTATTGCCCGCTTCGAATACCTGCAGCTGAGAAAGAAAAATATATTCTCAGGGATTATGATGGCGTTTGATTTCAATTATCTCGGGAAGGAGTGAGCGATAATTATGAGTGAGGGAAGGTTGGGCCATGAGGTTGACAGATGAATCGGTGCAAGTAATGCGGTCGCTGTACCAGGCTGTCATGGTAAAGAGACAGCTGAGCCAGTTGAGGTGGCTCGGGCATCCAGTCTCCCTTCATGTCACCTTCCGGGGGAGGTGTTCCGGGCATGCCCAGCCTGGAGAAGACCCCGGGGAAGACCCACGAGACGTTGGAGAGACTGTCTCTCAGATAGCCTAGGAACACCTCGGGATCTGCTGGGAGGTTGCTGGGCTGAGCCGGGTGTCCTCCCGGTGAAACTGGAAGAGGTGCCCGCAGATGGGGAAGTCTGGACTTCCTTACTGACATTGCTGCCCCCACGACACGGACACGGATAAGCAGAGGAAATAGGAATGGAATGATGGTGTTTGCTTTATGCACACTACAATATACACAGTGGTGTGAAAAACTATTTGCCCCCTTCCTGACTTTTTATTCTTTTGCATGTTTGTCACACAAAATGTTTCTGATCATCAAACACATTTTACACTTACTCAAAGATAGCACGAGTAAACACAAAAGGCAGTTTTTAAATTAACCACCTAATAACTGGTTGGGCCACCCTTAGCAGCAGTAACTGCAATCAAACGTTTGCGATAACTTGCAAAAAGTCTTTTACACGCTCTGGAGGAATTTTGGTTGACTCATCTTTGCAGAATTGTTGTAATTCAGCTTTCTTTGAGGGTTTTCTCGCATGAACCGCCTTCTTAAGGTCATGCCACAGCATCTCAGTGGGATTTACGTCAGGACTTTGACTAGGCCACTCCAAAGTCGTCATTTTGTTTTTCTTCAGCCATTCAGAGGTGGATTTGCTGGTGTGTTTTGGGTCCTTGTCCTGCTGCAGCACCCAAGATTGCTTTAGCTTGAGTTGACGAACAGATGGCCGGACATTCTCCTTCAGGATTCTTTGCTAGACAGTAGAATTCATGCTTCCATCTATCACAGCAAGCCTTCCAGGTCCTGAAGCAGCAAAACAACCCCCGACATTCACACTACCACCACCGTATTTTACTGTTGGTGTGATGTTCTTTTTATGAAATGCTGTGTTACTTTTACGCCAGATGTAACGGGACACGCACCTTCCAAAAATTTCAACTTTTGTCTCGTCAGTCCACAAGATATTTTCCCAAAAGTCTTGGCAGTCTTAGAGATGTTTTTTAGCATAATTAAGACGAGCCTTGATGGGTTTTTTTGCTTAATAGTGGTTTGCGTCTTGGAACTCGTTTTGCCTGTTTTTGCCCAGTCTCTTTCTTATAGTGGAGTTGTGAACACTGACCTTAATTGAGGTAAGTGAGGCCTGCAGTTCTTTAGATGTTGCCCTAGGATCTTTTGTGACCTCTCGAATGAGTTGTCTCTGCGTTCTTGGCGTAATTTTGGGCGGCTGGCCGCTCCTGGGAAGGTTCACCACTGTTCCATGTTTTTGCCATTTGTGGATAATGGCTCTCACTGTGGTAATCAGGCCTGGGGGTGGCTACAGAAATTGAACTCAGGTGTGATAAACCATCCATCCATGCATTTTCTATGCCGCTTATCCTCATTAGGGTCACGGGGATGCTGGAGCCTATCCCAGCAAACTTTGGGCGAGAGGCGGGGTACACCCTGGACTGGTCGCCAGTCAATCGCAGGGCACATATAGACAAACAACCAGTCACACTCACATTCATACCTATGGACAATTTAGAGTCGCCAATTAACCTAACATGCATGTTTTTGGAATGTGGGAGGAAACCGGAGTACCCGGAGAAAACCCACACACGCACGGGGAGAACATGCAAACTCCACACAGAGATGCCCAACGGAGATTTGAACCCAGGTGTTCCAGATCTCCTGACTGTGTGGCCAATGTGCTAACCACTCAGCCACCGTGCGGACCCTCAGCCACCGCGGCCCCGTGTGATAAACCACAGTTAAGTAATTTTTTGAACAAGGGGGGGCAATCACTTTTTTACACAGGGCCACGTGGGTTTGGATTTTTTTCCTCCCTAAATAATAAAAACATTCATTTAAAAACTGCATTTTGTGTTTACTTGTGTTATCTTTGACTAATATTAAAATGTGTTTGATGATCAGAAAAATTTTGTGTGACAAACATGCAAAAGAATAAAAAGTCAGGAAGGGGGCGAATAGTTTTTCACAACACTGTGTGTGTGTGTGTGTGTATGTGTATATATACATATAATAAACAATAAATTAAATATATCTATTCGCCTTTGGTTAACTTTAAATCAGGCACCTTCTTTCCACAATGGCGACACAGGACACACAGGACAGAAAAAGATACAAAACGGCAAAATGCGGCAGTGTCAGATATTATCTATTATATCTATTATTATCTATCTGATCCTGCTGCATTGGTCCTCATCAAAGCGCTTTTTGCTCTGCATTGATTCAACCTCGTTAAAGGTCTCCCACTCAAGGCATGCTACTCGAGAGTCTTGAGTTCCTTCTTCATTCATCATTCGTCATTATTCATCTCTTTCTCAGATTACAAATCATCACTACAACTCATACATGTACTTATCAGGCCAGTTAATTTTACAATACCTCATTTTGCTATTACAGTTGCAAGTTGTTTGCCTTCGTCTAAGATATCTCCAAGAGGTCTCCAGCTGGAAATATTCCACTGAATAACAAGCTAATTGGATACATTCATTAAACAAATGGTGTTTGCTTTTTTCCCTAGAGCAAAGTAAATATTGTATTTATTGCGTGTTTTTGTATCTGTGGATAACAAATATCTGTTCGCCAATTAACATCAAGCACAAGCAAATGTTATGGATTATACGGTGCTAAGCAAAGTTTTTCTCACAGCTGGCATTGGAGTTTCACGGCTGTAATGTAAACAGAGGGCGATGGTGCACGGATACACAATCAGTGTTAAAATTCACTCACAAGCGAATGATAAACATCTAAAGTGGGAATTCTTTCTTTTTCCTCCACAGAAACCTGCTGGATAAAGACACCTTCTCCAAATCAGACCCAAGTAAGACCACATTTTTTTTGTGCATGTGCGGGAATATCTGTGCAAAAAGCAATGTAGAGGTGGGATGCAATGCATAAAACATCACACAATCAGTACAAAATATGTCAGCACATTCACAGCAACATGGAAATGACACAAATGACAAGGTGATGATGCTGACAATGACATGGGGGACAAGGATCACAGTCATTAACGAAATGGTGACACTTGGGAGGCCCATACATTAAGCTGTTACAGTGAGGTGCACTTATGTCTAGAAAACAGAATGATGATTGCTGCGTTCAAGGAAAAAAAACAGCACTTTGTGGAATAAACAGCAGTGATCTAAAAGGAAACCCAAATCTTCTGGCACAAGCAATAAGTCTGTAAAGAATCCTCGTATTCTGTATCTGTAACATGGGGAAAATAAGAATTTGATCCCCTGCTGGTTTAGAAAGAGAACAGGGCCTCGTACAGTAGTACCTCCTGCCCTCAGCTTGAACAATGAAGATGGGTCATGGATTTGTGGCTAGTTTTCCTAGCACGACAATGATCTAAGACATACCCCCAAGGCATCAAAGCAGTGGCTCAAGATCCAGGGGCAGGGATACGCTGATTCATATTTTTTCGACCTCCAAGTCAATGTCAATTAGAAGGTTATTTCCCTACGCCTTAGGGCTGGGGAAAGGGTCCTGACTGTGGTTTGTGCGTACGCGCCGAATGGCAGTTCAGAGTACCCAGCCTTCTTGGAGTCTATCAGAGGGGTGCTGGAGAGCACCCCAGCTGGTGACTCCATAGTTCTACTGGGAGACTTCAATGCCAATGTGGGCAATGACGGTGTGAATTGGAGGGCGTGGTTGGGAGGAATGGCCTCCCTGACCTGAACCCGTGTGGTGTGTTGTTGCTGGACTTCTGTGCGAATTACAGTTTGTCCATAACAAAAACCATGTTCGAACATAAAGATATCCTTAAGTGCATTTGGCCCCAGGACACCCTAGGTCGCAGGTCTACGATCGACTTTGTAGTCGTATTATCAGACCTGTGTTCGCATGTTCTGGACGCACGGGTAAAGAGAGGGGCTGAGCTGTCAACTAACAGACCTGGTAGACCCAAACGCGTAGTGAGGGTGTGCTGGGAACGTCTGGCAGAGTCTCCCGTTCGTCGAGTCTTCAACTCTCATCTCCGGCAGAGCTACGCCTGCATCTCGAGGGAGGACCGGGATATTAAGTCCGAATGGGCCGTATTCCGTGGCGGCAAGCCCCGAACCCGATGGTGGACACTGGGGGTTAGGGCTGCTGAAGAAGGAGTCCTATCAAGCATGGATGGCTTGCGGGACTCCCGAAGCAGCTGACAGGTCCTGGCAGGCCAAGCAGCACGCGGCTTCGGCGGTAGTCAAGGCAAAAACTCGGGTGTGGGAGGAGTTTGTGGGGCTATGGAGCACGACTTTCGGTGCGCCTCGAAGAGGTTCTGGCAAGCCGTCCGACACCTCAGAAAGGGGAAGCAGCCCCCAGTTCACACTGTTTACAGTGCGGACGGGGGCTTGCCTACCTCGACTGTGGATATAGTTGGTCGGTGGAAGGAATACTTCGAGGCCCTTCTCAATCCCACTGACAAACCTTCCGTAGAGGAAGCAGAGTTTGAGGATACGTACGTGGGGAGGGTGTGTTCCAACTTTAGGGGGATCACACTCCTCAGCCTCCCTGGGAAAGTCTACTCCAGGGTGCTGGGGAGAAGGGCACGACCGTTAGTCGAACCTCGGTTACAGGAGCTGCAATGCGGTCGCGGAACACTGGACCAGCGCTACACCCTTGCAAGGATACTGGAGGGTATGTGCGAGTTTGCCCAACCGGTCTACATGTGCTTTGTAGACGTGGAAAAGGCATTCGACCGTGTCCCTCGTGGTGTCCTGTGGGGGGTGCTCCGGGAGTACGGGATTGGTGGTCCGCTTCTACGTGCCATTCGGTCATTGTACAATCGAAGCAGGAGCCTGGTTTGCATTGCCAGCAGTAAGTCGAGCTTGTTTCCGGTGAACGTTGGCCTCCGCCAAGGCTGCCCTTTGTCACCGATTCTGTTCATAATCTTCATGGACAGAATTTCTAGGCGCAGTCAAGGTGTTGAGGGAGTCCAGCTTGGTGACCTTAGGATCTCGTCTCTGCTATTTCCAGACGATGTGGTCCTTATGGCCTCATCAGGCTGTGACCTTCAGCGTTTACTGTAGCGGTTTGCAGCTGAGTGTGAAGCTTCTGGGATGAGACTCAGCACCTCCAAATTCGAGGCCATGGTTCTCAGTCGGAAACGGGTGGACTGTACCCTCCGGGTTGGGAGTGAGGTCTTGCCTCAGTTGGAGGAGTTCAAGTATCTTGGGTTCTTGTTCCAAGTGAGGGAAGGTTGGAGCGTGAGATCGACAGACGGATCGGTATAGCATCCGCAGTACTGCGGTCGCTGTACCGGACCGTCGTGGTGAAGAGAGAGCTGAGCCGGAAGGCAAAGCTCTCTGTTTACCGATCGATCTACGTTCCCACCCTCACCTATGGTCATGACCAAAAGAACGAGATCGCGGATACAAGCGGTGGAAATGAGTTTCTTCCGTAGGGTGGCTGGACTCACCCTAAGAGATAGGGTGAGGAGCTCGGCCATCCGGGAGGAGCTCAGAGTAGAGCCGCTGCTCCTTCACATCGAGAGGAGCCAGTTGAGGTGGCTCGGGCATCTAGTCCTGATGCCTCCCGGGCGCCTCCCTGGTAAGGTGTTTCGGGCATGCCCAGCCTGGAGAAGGCCCCGGGGAAGACCTAGGACACGCTGGAGGGACTATGTCTCACAGCTGGCCTGGGAACGTCTTGGTGTACTCCCGTTGGAGGTGGAAGAGGTCGCCGGGTACCGGGAAGTCTGGACTTCCCTACCTCCCTACATCATTTTTACACACTGGTTCTTCAGATAAGAAAATGACTTATACTTTCATAAACAGAAAAAAAGCAGCATTTATGCTGATGTGTGTGTGTGTACGTGCGTGCGTGCGTGTGTGCGTGTGTGTGTGTGTGCGCACACATAAGCAGACATTCTTGTCGTCTGACTGTGTAAACAAAATAACCGACTGACTAAATTGAAATAATTGACTACATCTTTTTTGAGCACAAGCATGGGCATTACATTTTGTGTCCTTTTTATTGGAGTGGATTTTTTTGTGTGTAACAGAGACAGGGTCTGTTTTTTGTTTTTAGTTATGAGTGTGATTTTTATTGTATTGCAAGTTTTGCTAAATGACTGAGAGTCCATTTTTATTTTTATAGAGGTTTTTTTTGTTGTCCTTTTTGTTTGTTTGTTGTTTGTTTAATGTATTTTAATTAAAAGCTCTTTATATTCCAATTACAAAGTAAAGTTTTCTCTAGTAAATTAAGTTTATTGCTTTGCATACGATGTACTCGGATTATTATGCCATATAATGCATGAAAAAATCGTCTCAATAAATCAGTAATATCAATTATTGACATTGCTTTAAGACATTTATTGTCCAGCAAAATTTGTTATAGTGACAGGCCTAGTTACCAATAAGTCAATGAACAAGCTATAGAATTTGAGACAAGTGTATTTAATTATATGGTTTATGATTTGTAGCTTATTATACAAGACTCCGCTGAATTTGATTATATTGTCATTTTGTGCCACATCCCTAAAATATTGTGATTCATGCAAAGGTCTATATCAACCAGCCCTAATCTCCACACACGCTGTGCCACACACACACCAACTCTCAGGCTGATGTAGTCACACCTTCACACAACACAGAACTCTTAACATGACACATATATTCCGCGTCGCTACATTATCATTGCTGATTATATATATGAGGCTGGAGTATTAATATTCTAATTACTATTGTAGCCACGTGGACACGTTTAGCGTTTGTGACTATTTTGTGTGGCCGTGACCATGTTAGTTGGAGCGCCTGTGTTCGTGCGGTGCATGTGTGGAGACCGCTGCCTTGGCTTATACACTTTTGCTGATATTCTTCTAGCTCCATTTTCAAACAAAAACAAGCTTACATCATTAAAGTACAGACATGGTTTCAATTTCTGATACATGAATTACACTGGTATCGGAATCAGAGACCCACACTAGATCGAATTGGCCATATCCCTATTCTGAACATAGAAAAATCATGCTTGCCCAATGACAAATTCTCAGATTCATTCTTTCCATTGATCTGAAAGAGACTCGAAGAATGAGCTCTATGAAGATAATACACTGAAAATTGCATAATGTCATGAGAAGGATTTATTTGAAGCTTTGTGTTTAGTTTTTCCAGTTAGGCTTTGATGTTTTGGTCATTTAATGGATCTGCAGATGGAACTTGGATCTTTGATGATGATGATAATACAGTATAATGTCATGTGCTTTTAATGTGTTTTTCAGTTTGCGTCCTCTACGCACAAGGCATGGGCAACAAGGAGTGGAGAGAGGTGAGCGTGCATCCCTTACATTATCTTTGCTTGTACCCTTCGTGGACACAGTTTCTATAAACCATGCCACCCAAACGTTTTCCATCTGGTGAACCGCACCTCAAAATGTATTTTAATTCATAAATGCAAATGAGGTAAAATCTAGCAACCCAATCATTTGCAGTTATTCACCGCTCCGAGGAGTCTATCGCCTGCTCGTATGGTTAATAGGCCGAGCTAAATGCCAAACCAGAACCTACCTGACCCTCATTGACATGATTTGTCAGCCGCTCTGCATTAATTATTTTAAGGCTTCTTATAATAGTCCAACCATGCTCCTTCCTCCCAAGAGAAACTTAGGAGTCACAGTCAGTCCATTAGTTCCATGTCAAACACATACATTAGTGTTACATTTATGTACTGTAGGGTTCAAAATATTAGCAGTCTAATGTGACTAACCAGAATAATTACTGTTATTAGTATATTTTTATTGCTACATAGCAAACAGGTTACCAGTATGTGCAGTAGATTCTCAGAAAACAAACAAAGCCAAGCATTCCTGATATGCATGCTCTTAAGGCTGTGCAATTGGGAAATTAGTTGAAAGGGGTGTGTTCAAAAAATAGAAGTGTGGCATTCAATCAGTGGTCAGTGATAAATTTTGTGAAAAAACAGGTGTGAATCAGGTGGCCCCTATTTAAGGATCAAACCAGCACTTGTTGAGCATGCGTTTCCCTTCAAAAGCCCGAGGAAATGAGTCGTTCAAGACATTGTTCAGAAGAACAGTGTACTTAGATTAAAAAGTTGATTGGAGTGGGGAAAACTTATGAAGAGGTGCAAAAATCCTTTGGCTGTTCAGCTAAAATGATGTTTAATGCCTAAAATGGAGAGCAAAATCAGAGAAACGTGGCAAAAAACAGAAGACAACTATAAAAATGGATCGAAGAATAACCAGAATGGAAAAGGCTCAACCAACAATCAGTTCCAGGATGATCAAAGACAGTCCGAAGTTACCTGTAAGTACTGTGACAGTTAGACGACTGTGTGAAGCTAATCTACTGTATTTAGCAAAGTCATTCATTTATTCATGTTCTATACCGCTTATCCTCATTAGGGTCGCGGGTATGCTGGAGCCTATCCCAGCTATTGGAGTGGAATAACAGCGGAAAGATGACACAAATTGGTTGACTCCGTGCCATCCAGATGTAAAGCAGTTATAAAAACTGTGGTCATACAACTAAATATTAGTTTAGTGATTCACAGGATTCCTAGAAAACAAGAAACAAAAAAATGCATACAAAATAGTTTTGTGTTTGTAAAGTCACTGGCAGACAATGCTATTTTTCTGAACACCCCTCTTTGAACTAATTTCCCAATCATGAATGTCGGGTCTTGTTTGTTTTTTGAGAAAGTGCTGCACCTACTGGTAACTTGTTTCCATGTAGCAATAGAAATATACTAACAACAATGATTAATTTGGTTAATCACATCGGACTGTCATTATTTTGAAAACTACTGTATGTAAGCAGAGCTACAATTGTGTGATTAATTGTTATTTGTGCCTGTCTGGTTTTACCTGCAGTTTGGAAGAACAGAGGTGATTGACAACACACTTAATCCGGACTTTGTGCGCAAATTCATTTTGGACTACTTCTTTGAAGAACGGCAGAACCTTCGATTTGACTTGTAAGTAAGGTCTATTATGTTCCTTCTCAGAGGTGCACCCAATTCATTTGCTGCCGCTAAAATCTCAAGGCTTAGCGCTTGAATTCGGTTATTTCCCCAGATATCGGCTCAAGGAAGCGTGGATCCTTGTAAAAGTATTGAAGATTGATTTTTCTTTTCACCAACACCGCCATTGTCTTTTTCTTTTTTCATCCTGTGTCCCTCAGATGCTCTACTACTGACATTACTTATACACTTCCCACTGTGTGTGAATATGGACAAAGTTCCATGGTTACATCTTACCATTGTCATTTGCGTTTCTTTGCATGAGTCATATGCCGCGATCGCTAAAGCAGTTTTACTTTAGACAAATTAATTCAGCAGACTTGCCTGTAGGTGATCCTCCCTCTCCCATTGCATACCTCATTAAATTAAGACAGCATTTCGGTGGGCTTATTTTATTAGACAGAGACTAATTATACACTAATCTATAAGCAAAGCAAGCCACCTGATAAACCTGCTGGGATACATTACACTTCGCAAGGATAGCTTTATTATATGTAAGGCAAGAAAAATGCCTCACTTCTCCTCAATGTTCTGCAAAATCAGCAAAATTGGTGAGTTGCATCACTGAGAATTGTGAGAGTAATTATGTTATTATTATCTTATGTTATATAACAAATATTGTATTTGTAGTTTGTCTTTTCCACAAGAGGGTTTTTTTTGTCCAAATGATTGCTCAGTAACTTTCCCGTCACCCACCATACCAAATTATTAATTATTATTAATTATTAATTATACATTAATAATAGAAGAGATCAAATATTATTGTTCAATTTCTATTGATTGGACCAGTCTATCCTCCAGTCAATAAAAAGTAGTGGAGAACATACAAGTTCCTCTGCTTAAGGTGTACAGGTGGTTGTTTATTAGTTCTTTTAATGTAAAAGAAAAAGGTATTTTTCCAACAACCTATCTTTCTACATGACCTGTCTTTTGCTAACAAGTACATAGCACAACTGAGCAGCAAGACAACCAATGTTGTAATAGCGGTAAGGAATCCTTAGTAACAGCTGAGTAGCAATATTTTCAAGCGCATGTAGAGGTAGATACAGTACTAAAATACACCAGGAGGTTGACTACAGCCACAGCTGTTTGTGCAAATGTCATTATTGGAGCATTTACGGTATATTGCTTTTACGTAGCAATATACTTTTACATAGATATTGTTTTATTTAGCATTTTTGACATTTGTATGTGTTGACAGTGTATGTTTTCTTAATCATTCTTTCATTCATTCATTCTTTTTTTGTAGGTTTCAAATGAAACACGTAATGGTAGCTGAAAGGATGTGCAATTAGATCAGGGCTGGGCAAACTAAGCGCCTTCATCCAGCCCACTGAGCATTTACAGATGTTTTTTTTTTTTTTACTTGTAACATCGAAACTATAGCAGGCAACACACGCAAACTTGCAGTGCTATCGTGGCACTCTTGAGTCGCCTAAATAGTCCGATTTGCATCTGACCATTGCATCTGTAGCAATCCAAACAACACATGAACACACACACAACACACAAAGTAATCTACTTACTGCACCATGTGGGCGTACAAATAAATATCTGTGCACACTACCCATGCCAAAAACCCCACCTATATATTGCCGCCCCAAAATCTTTTTATCTCCAAATGGGGGGCGCTGCAAAAAAACCTTGGGAACCACTGGGTTAGATGAAGGTGATTTATCTATAATCCTAATTGCAGCACACATAATCCTGAGCATTCTTGTAAATTGACCCCCTACAAAATATGACTCTACAAATGGCAACCCCCTCTCAGTCATGGCTGACACGATCTGAGAAATGATCTCAGATTGCTGAGTGAATGGCCTCGTTGATTGCTACCAATTGTTTGGAGTTGCCTCTGCACTTTCAGAGGGGGCTATTGCCGAGGACAATTTCCTCTTGACCGGTATTGTGCACGTAAGCGCCCCGGCGAAAATGTGTAAAGAAAAGTGTAAACAATATTGACGAACACCTAAAGCAAAAGCATTTTTTGATGTAAGCAATTTATTGCAAATGACCATTATGACGCCAAATCACATTTAATCCACATTTTTTGCTAATATTTTAGCTTTTTAAAGGCTGTTTATGCAGCCATTTCATTTGAATGCTTCTTTGCAATAATATGCTTACTCTAAATGTTTTTGTCTCACTCCCTTCTTTTCTGCATGTTGAAGCTTCTTCCTTTTCCCCCCCAACTCATCTCAAAATCTTCTTCTAGTGCGCATTGAGAAAGCTCTAAAATCGTGCCTCTAATGTAATCCCCTCCCAATTGTATGCGTGACATCCAATTAGTCAGTTTAGTGCCAGTTTAAAGTAGGAATGCTTGTGATGCAGCTGAGTGAAAGAGCCGCAGTTTTTGGTGCGATTGCTGGTGACAAGCTGCTTGGCCCGGTTACTCCCGTTGCAATCCCACCAGTGTGTTCCCAGCCGAGCACTTGTCACCCCCGTCATATTGTAATCCACTGACTCACGCGCTCGCTCTCTCTTGCTCCTCATTCTCCTCTCCACAGGTACGATGTAGACTCCAAGAGTGCCAACCTGTCAAAACATGTGAGTACCCCAACTTGTCGTGTCTGTTTTCCCTTTGTTCCGGCTCTCGCTGTGAGGGCGTGTTTTTTTGCGTTGGGCTTCCTTTGCTATTAACTCCCATTAGTAGTAGCCACACAACAATCATCTGCTCATTACACAGTATTTATTGTATCATCTGCTGTAGCAACACACGCTTTCCAGCAGTCCTTGCTGGACTTGACAATATCCAATCACATTTATGCATGTATGTACAGTATGTATGCCAATATCAACAATAATAAGCATCATTGATCATTATTTACTGGGTAATTACTGGATCTATATCCTACATTTATTTATATATTACACAATGTTTTTTTTGTTCTTCTGTTTATTGGTTGAGTTTGATTTGAACATGCATGTACATGACATTGGAATGCATCACTTAATACAATTGACAGTTCCACATGTCCAAAAGGAGTTTATGTATTTATCTTTAGCTTTTAGTTTCATTCATTCATTCGCTTTCTATACCACTTAACCTCATTAGGGTTGCGGGTATGATGGAGCCTATCCCAGCTGACTTTGGGCGAGAGGCGGGGTACACCCTGGACTGGTCAATCACAGGGCAATCGCAGGGCAGACATAAACCATTCACACCTATGGACAATTTAGAGTTGCCAACTAACCTTACATGCACGTTTTTGGAAAACATGAACATATAAACTCCACACAGAAATGCCCAATGGAGACTCGAACCCTGAACCTCCTGACTGTGAGGCCAACGTGCTACCCACTCATCCACCGTGCGGCAGCGTTTAATTTATTTTAATTAATTCTATTTTATTTTTAATTATTGTTTAGTTATTTTATTTGTAACATGCTGAATGTGATGTTCCTCAATGTAATTTTTCAAAATGAATAGAACAATGACCTTAATAGTATGGCCATAATACTACTACTCCATACTAGCACAAGCAGTGTTAGCACTTGCGATTTATAAAATGGCTGGACTTGATCTGTAAACTGCCGGTGAGGTAAGACTTGGTTCTGTTATGTGTTTCTTTTTTGGTAGGACTTAGTTCGTCAAATGGGTTTCCAGCCATGCACACTTTCTCCACTTAAAAAAAAAAAATGTTTTCCCCTTCTTTTAGCCACTCCCGATACTCTTTTTTTCCGAACCATTTGATCGACCTAAGTTGGAACTCTGAATTGCTTTGTTTCTGTGGCACAACGTAGACCAAAAAAACTGGCCTCTTTAACCGCGTTTCTTTATTATTTCTGTTTTGTCATATTTAGTTACCAGCTGCAACTCCATTTGAGCATAATTTGTAGTGATAGACCAGCAAGGAGTATGCAGTGTCCCAAGAGTTCTCTCAAGGAATGACATCACTTTGTAAACTGAATCGTGTCAAGTAAGGCTTCTGCCGAAAAGCTTACACGTTTACAAAGATGTCAGATCATCCTTCTAATGTAATTTGGAGGAGTTAACTTGTTTGTTTCATTGCAATACCTGCCATAACACACAGGTACTGATAGAAAATCTAATTCCAAACCATTCCAGTCTTCTTACTGTGTCACATCTGTCTGTCTGATATCTTTCCCTTATCACTGCCTTTGTGTTTCTACTTTTTCCCATTTCACCCGACCAATCCGTCATCCCCTGCTCCATCACATCATCTCCAAATCAATAATCTCATACGAGAAGAGACTTGACACGATGGCTAGAAGGCTGTGTAGTGTGTAGCCTTAGATGATGCTGGTCCCCGGGGGGGGGGATGCCGCCAAGCCAGTCCATTAGAAGTGTTTACCATGAAAGGTGTAGGCTGCAGGCACACCTGGGAGCCGGGAATAAAACGAGTGTGAAATATGGAGTGCAATAACGCACTTCCACAAGCTGTACACTAAAATGTGATAACAGATGGAAACATCTTTACGTTTTAAAAATGCCCGCAAAAATCAATTTATTTGGGACGCTGATGAGGGCAATTTTGTTTCTGCCTTCTTGCTGCAGAAATACAGTATTTAAGGAAAAACAAGCCACTTAAAGGAAACTTAAAAAAAATCCCATTATCCAAACTTTATGTGAGATATGAACACACATGTCCTTCCCTTTGCTCTGCGTTCTAGAGAGAGAGAGAGAACAACGGCTAGAACGAGGCCGCTAACAATGCATGTAATGGGAAGCACCCATTCTGCCTATAAAGCGCTTTAAAAAAATCAAAAGAACGGCAACAGTGTACCATTTACATAAGATGACCTGCATATTAACCAGGATACAGCGACATTGTTATTGTAGGAGCTAACACCAAAGAAGTACTTTCATCGCGTAGTGACACAATGCCTCATCTTACTCTTTGAGTTTGAATTTACCAGCTCAAAGCGGAGAAAGATACAGCCGTCCCATCAGTCGGCATCCCAGTGAGAGCCGACATTGTAAGTGACTGTTTTATTATGGTCTTATTGGGTCAGTGAAGCTTTTAGCACTAGTGCTACATGCTAACGCCATGACAATGGCTGAGGGGTGTAAAAGTCAAAAGTAGTCGCTGGCGGTGGCTCTCACGAGGTCAACTCTTGTTGACGGAAGTAGTATTTGTTGCTGTGGAATCATCAAAGGACCCATTATTGTTAGTATCACATGTTATCATGAATGCGCCTGTTACTACATGCTCACCGTGAGTATATAAAAGGATAAATCGTGTAGAAAGTAGATAGAGGTGTCTTCATTTCTCATATATATACTGTGGATTATGGGCAAAATTCCCCAAAAATGCATCTTTTCTTCTACTACCCTTGTGTTTCTTGCATTTGTAGATAATCTTAGCTAATCTGTGAAGAATTGAAGGTCCCTCATTAGGCAAAATTGACTTTTTAATAACGTTGGAACAGAAATATGTATCCCTAGAACATGTTTATGAGCACCAAACACAAGAATAATCTGGCACCTTTTTCACTGTTTGCACCATTTTTGAGAGAAAAGGCGCTCATATGGTTGCTTTTTAAGTTTGGCGTTTTAATGACATCATGAAGGAAAAACCTTGTGGACATAATACAGCCTCTGACCCGCCCGCAGCTAGAAAAGCCCAAAAGTCTAAAAATACAGCCTGTAGCTCTGCCAGCTATTCATCAGCCATCCATGGTTGTGGGAGACTTTTTACATTGTTGTATGTGATACAGTATGTCATGTTGGACAATTGCAGAGTTCCCCCTGTATGTAAAAACTGGCGAAAGTTCACAACAGTGCTCTCAAAAGTAAGACGGATTGACAATATTTTGTCCCTTCTTGATTTGACAAATTCAACTCTGAATAAATGTGATGACGTGTCATTTGTTCTAGTAAATGTTAAATCTCCCACTTAACTACCCCTCCGCTGTCTGTTAAATAAATCCATCACATTTCATTTTTTTCTGCGACAATACTGAATGAAACGGCACCCACACAAATTCTTAGTCACAATTTTTTCTTCCTCCAGTCCATGCTGTTAAATGCTGTATTCAGATTTTGGTTACCCACAGACACGTTTTCAGAGGACCTCATACTGACAGCAGCTGTTGTCGTGCAGCAGAAAATGGAAGTTGTTATTGTTTTTGTTTCAGCACAAAACTTAGTTGATAAAGGCAAATTAAAGGAAGGTGACGTCCCACGTATGCCATAATGTCTCAATGACAACAATATTAGCAGCCTGTGGTATAAAAACATTATACATGAATGCCCGCCACAGATAAATCAGTAAAAAGTGATTGCTCTGTTCTCTATAAAGGCTGCTCTGGTATTACATTGTATCATAAAACAGAGCCTGATCACGCTGTAGTTGTTTGTGAATGACTCCAAAGAGAATCTAACAGGTTATTGCCTCTCTGGTGAGATATCAGAGACGCTGGCTGACCCTGACAAATGTTCTCGTCTTGTGTGCTCCCTGCTGGGAGGCGTGAAGATACCATGTGTCTGCTTCACTAATTTATCACATACAGCATCTTTTCTGTCTTGAATGTATGAACACTTTCATCTGCTGCATTTCTGTCACTTTCAATGCAAATTCTCATTGTGTAGTCTGTCAAAATGGAATTTCATTTAGCAAGGAGGTGGCAGAAGGCAGCTGTGAGGGCGAGTAGGAGGAAGGCCCAATTTTCTCCCCAATATTGTCAGTGGGCAATGGGCAAGCTGCTCAAAAGATTTAGAGTCTGTCTGGCTGCACCCTTTAGCTGCTGTGAAAAATTCAGTTTTCTCCTTGCTTTTTCGCTGTGAATAATGAGATCAATCATTTTTAAATGTCCTTTTCTCATCTGTTATTTACTCTGCAGGACTTTTTGGGCCAGGCCCAATGTACTCTGGGAGAGGTGGTTGGATCTTTGGGCAGCCGCTTAGAAAAGCCTCTGGGGTGAGTCAACTTTTGACCTGGTAATTTGCCAATCAAAATCAGTCAATCAATAAAGGTTCAACTTCTAATGATTAATGGTGACTAGTACACAATCCAATGGTGTCAAGTTGGGGAGATACTAAACCTGTCACAATAACAAATTTTGCTGTCCTATAAACTGTTGCGTTAAAGAATAACACTTACATGTTTCAGATCATCAAAAAATTTAAATATTAGCCAATGATAACACAACTGTAAATGAGACTTTTATTATTAATGGAGAAATAAATTCAGACCTACACGGCCCCAGGGAGCAAAGTGATTGCTCGCTGTTAAAACATAACGTAATTGAGAATAATTTAGATTTATCAGTCTGGAAAAGATTATTAAAGCCATTTCTAGTGCTTTTGGACTCCAGCAAACCATGGTGAGAGCCGTTATTTACAAATGGCAAAAACATGGAACTATGGTGAACATTCCTAGGAGTAGTCAGCCAACCAAAATATTACAGATCATCAAACAAATTAAAATATAAATCAATGACAACACCACTTCAATACAAAATGCAGTTTTTAATTGAAATAATTTATTATTAAGGGAGAAAAAAGTGATTGTATCCTAAACCTAAAAACTGGTTGAGCCACCCTTAACAAAAACTTTTGCCCCATCAGACCACAAAGTATTTTCCCAAAGGTTTTGGGGATCATTAAAATGTTTTCTGGCAAAACTGGGACGAGCTTTAATGTTATTTTGTGCAATAGTGGTTTTGGTCTTGGAGAGAACCATGGCTTGCTCAGAAGTAAGAAAACCTGAAAAAAGCAAACATTTAAAGGAGAGATAGTCAGATAGGACAATAACAAGAACATCTGAAAACTTGTACTACTTTTTTGTTACAGAGACACTTATTCAATTGTTATTTAGTATTATTTTACAAATAATATATATACAAATTCGTGTGGTTTTATTTAACTCAAAAATAAGCCTCTTGTCTTCATCCGTTGTTTGTACAGTCAAACCTTTTATTATTTGTGTGACATTTGGGCCTGTTTTCTTTTAAATGCGATGTAGGTGCCAAGATAATTGTGTTGTATTGAAACAATAGTGGGATGTGCAGGCTTTCATTACATTTTATATAAATAACAATAAAAAATAGACCCTGTCTCTGTTAAGAGAAAAAAAAACACTTCCATAAAATCCACACACAACAATAAACATAAAGTGTTCATCAGTGCAATGTTATATCACAAGAGTAACACATTTCACCTTGCGCAGAAACGTGGCAAAAAACAATATTTACACTTACACTTAATATTTTAAGTGTATTGATTAGAAAAAAATATATTGGTAGAAACCCAAAACGTAACGCGTATCATATTTCTGATTTTGACTCAGTGTCATGTTTGTTATTGGCAAAAAACGGAGAAATGAGCTAGAAATACTGTGAAGTTGACACTGTGTGTCACTACAGACGTCAGCTCATTTGCATATTCCTTGATTTACTTTTGTGTGTGGAGTACACTGTTTACCTTTAATGGGGTGGGACCCGTTTGTGGGTCGTTTTTGGTCAAAGGTTTTGGATGCAGCGAAATGCCTTTAGTGCACAATGAGGTGTTACACTTGGGGAACCACGGCAGCTGAAACCTAAGTTCCAGTGTTTTGTATTATTAATCGTCTTTGACATCAAATGGTGTTTTATACACGACAGGCACCGAGAAAGTATTCCATCGTGTAGCGCGCACACACCGCCTCTCCCCTCTAGCACAACGGTACTGACGGATTGACAGGAGGGTTCTTTCACTTTGTTCATTCCGCTACAGAAAAACCAGGTGTTGAAGCACAGAGCGAACCATCTTGTCATCCAACCTGTTTGATAGAGTGAGAGAGGAGGACAACAAACACGCATGCACATGTCAGTATACTGTATCAAGGCCGGCAAATTTTTTGAGTTTTTTTTTAAATACCGTGCTGTTAATTGATTTATTGATTATCGTGACAAGCCTTGAAGTAATGGTAAATAATAAGGTGACTGGATAATAACCAGTATGAAAGTATGGACGATAATTTCGAGTGCAAAAATAATGAACCCAGTCAAATAAGCTCCAGTCACATTTCAATGGATAATAATGTCCGTTTTTGTCTGCAGGGATATGTGGAGGAATTAACACTAGGAGCAATAATACGGTCTGGTTATTACAAGCTGTGCCTTAAAGGTGCATCCCTGGCTTATGTAGATTTATTCAGTAGGCTTCTTTGGTATCCTGTTATCTTGCAGCTGCACATGTACGTGTTTAAATGTGTGCATTTTGGAATGTGTATCAATTGTTGCAGTGCTGGCATATCATTGTATGTACCATAAAGCCCAGACTCTCACCAAATACAAGCCGCACCCGCCAAATGTAAAAGGAAAAAAACATGTATGAAAGATTCAGAACTTTTAAGATGAATTAGATCAGTGGCTCCCAAACTTTTTTGCAGTGCCCCCCACGGATATAAACGTAGTGAAATCAAAGATTTACACAGAAAGACACTGGAAACAAGGTGTATAAAAACAAAAAAAAAAAACATTTACATACAGTGCCTGTAACACAGCAGTAAAACAGCATCTGGCTCCTCGGGGAGGAAGGCGGAGGAGTCCGGGGAACGAGCCTGCTAAGGGTGCGTTGAACGACGTACTTCTAGCACGTGCGGATACACACGGAAACTTAATAGGAATGTTCTTGGAACACTCTCGCAAAGTCAATAGAGAATTTGAACACATACAAACTAGCAAAATGTCATCATGACACGCCGGGCCGCTAAGGATAATGTGACGAAAGAAAACGTGCATATTTATTTGTAACGAGAAAAGATGAAGCTCATTAGCCCAAAAAAATCCATAAAAAATACACTTCATTATTAAAACCGCAGGGTTCAAAAGGGAGAGAAAAAAGTAGCGGCTTATAGTCCAAAAAATACGGTAATAATTAAATGTGTTCATGCTAACCCCGCGCCTCCCAGTTTAAAAACCACTGAATTAGATTAAGGGTGTCCCAACTTTATCCACTGAGGGCCACATACAGACAAATTTAAAGCTGCGGGGGGCCATTTTGATACATTTTGTGCATTAAAGATGTTAAAACCAATCCATTGTTGGTCAATATTTGCTAAGATACTATATTTAAACAAAACACTGTCATAGATTTGTGTTAAGTGGCAGAACAAATTACAGTAGTGTATTATCTTATATCTCTTAAAAAGCTCAGTGTGGTTGGGCCTTAAGGCCCTGGATGCTGTGGGTATGTCTTGGTTGACACGACTCTGCAGCATCGAGTGGACATTGGGAGCGGTGCCCCTGGACTGCAGACCGGGGTGGTGGTTCCGTTTTTTAAGAAGGGGGACCGGAGGGTGTGTATCATTCTCCTCAGCCTTCCTGGTAAGGTCTATTCAGGGGTTCTGGAGAGAAGGATCGACCGGATAGTCGGATCTGAGATTCAGGTAGAGCAGTGTTGTCTCGGTCGTGGGACTGTTGACTAGCTCTATACTCTAGGCAGGGTCCTTGAGGGTGCATGGGAGTTTGCCATGCACCAGTCTAAATGTTTTTTGTCAACTTGGCGAATGCATTTGACCGTGTTCTTGGGGAATACTGTGGGGAGTACTCCAGGAATATGGGGTATTGGACCACCTAATTCAGGCGGTTCGTTCTCTGTATGACCGGTGTCAGAGTTTAGTTGCCGGCTTTGTCACTGATTCTGTTCATACTTTTATGGACAGAATTTCTGGACGCAGCAAGGTCTTTGAGGGGTGCCGGTTTGATGGCCACAGATTTGTGTCTCTGTTTTTGCGGATGATGTGGTCCTGTTGGCTTCATCGACCCATGACCTTTAACTCTCGCTCAATCAGCTCGCAGGCGGGTGTGAAGCGGCTGGGCTGAGAATCAGCACCTCCAAGTCCAAGTCCATGGTCCTCTCACGAAATGGGTGAAGTGCCATCCCTGGGTCAGGGAGGACATTCTGCCCCAATAGGTACTTAAACTCTAAGTACCTCGGGGCCGTATTCTCTAGTGAGGGAAGGATCTTCTGTAATGCAGACTCTGCTTTGGTTCGTTGTGGTGTTGAGGGAACTGAGCTGAAAGGCAAAGCTCTCAATTTACCGGTCAATCTACATTCCTACCCTCACCTATGGTCATGAGCTTTGGGTGGTGACCGAAAGGACAAGATTGGGGGTACAAGCAGCCGAAATGAGTTTTCTCCGCAGGGTGGCTCGGCTCTCCCTTAGAGATATGGTGAGAAGCACTGTCATCCGGAGAGACTCCAGACCGCTTTTCCTCCACATTGAGAGGAGCCAGATGAGGTGGCTTGGGCATCTGGTTAGGATGCCCCCCGGACGCCTCCCTTAGTAGGTGTTCAGGGCACGTCCGACCGGTAGGTGACCTCGGGAAAGACCCAGGACGCATTGGAGAGACTATGTCTCTTAACTGGCCTGGGAACAGCTTGGGATCCGTCGGGGAGGAGCTGGACAAAGTGGCCGGGGAGAGAGAAGTCTGGGCTTCCCTGCTTAGGCTGCTACCCCGCAAACCGACCTCGGATAAGCGGAAAAAAATTAATGGATGGATGGATCTTAATAATGAGCTCAGTAGTAAAAAAGGAATCCATTTAGTGTTTGGAAAGAAATACGAGCTGCGGGCCGGAAATGGCTGCACTGTGAACACCTTTGAATTAGAGCAATTATATGCCACACAGGTGCCATACAGTCTAAATACAATAAGTGCTTTGTTTTTTTATGCCATATTGACTCGGAAGCATGACAAACACTGACTGTCAACTTGTATTAAACCCCAAAGCCCTGTGTTGGGTGTGTGTGTGTGTAAGTATGCTGCGTTCGGCCTTGTCATGTGTGCACCTGCTGCTCCACACATCAAGGGGATCTTCAATAATTTTCATGAGTGCTAATTATGGTTAATTATATTGTTCAATCAAATTCAAGTGGGCGTTCAAGAAAATTGTGTGTAGTCGTGTGTGTCATTGTTACATGACGTGATACTGTAAGATAAGTAGTAAGACTTTTGGCAGGTGTTAATATACTCAACAACAATAAAAATGCTTTGTTCCCATTTTTCATGAGCTGAACTCAAAAGACCTAACTCTCTCAAATATTGTCCCCAAATATTTCATTCACCTCACGTGTGTGGCATATTAAGAAGCTGATTATACAGCATGATTACTGCACATATTTTGCGCCATAGGCTGACCAGTGACCAGTATTGTGGCCACCCTGAGACAAAACCTGTGCAATAATCATGCTGTCTAATCAGCATCTCGGTATGTCACATTATGTGAATGTATTCCGAATGTTCAGTAACACAGATTCTGTCAGATTTGTGAGTAATATTTCATAGACATTTGCCTTTTGTTTATGTAAAAAAAGTGTGACATTTTTGAATATTGCTCAAGAAAAATAGGAGCAAAAAATGGTTGCGTTTATATTTTTGTATGTTTTGTATATTCCTGTCCATTCAAGAATTCCAGAAAATAAAAGACATTTACAATAATCAATATTTAAATTATCTGTACAATAAATAAAAACAAACTATTGCAATTATTTTGCCGGCCTCGATACATTGATATTTGCATGTGTGTTTGTTTTCCTTCTTTCTTTCTATCAACCAGGCTGGATGCCAGGACAGTTCATTCTGTGCATCCGTCTTATAACCTAGGCATGTTAGTTCTATAGCATTCTGTAGAATGAACGGAATGAGTGAACACTCCTGTCAGTCATTCAATACCTTTGTACCAGTGGGGGAAGTGTACTGCAGAAGCACTCTGTGTGCACTCGCCTGCTGTTTGTCGTGTGCTACATGATTAAATACTTTCTTTGTGCCAATTGGGTATAAAATGTGACCTGATGAATAAATAAATACAAAACAGTGGAACTTCACTGCAGCCTTGATTCCCCAAGTATAACAGCCCAACGTCTACCGAAAACATTTTCCTGCATCAAAAACATGTACTTTGACCAAACTCCGACTAAAAATTAGACCTCTTTAAAGGTAAACAGCGCATTCCACACAATGGTGCTCAAAGTTAAACAAAGGAGTGTGTATTGAACTTACGTCTGCATTGACACACAACAGCTGTGTCCCATTTAAGGGTCTGGATCTTTCAAGTGCACATTTGCAGGTTGCATGACATCATCGTGGTGCTCAAAGGCTGTCCCAATTTGAAAAAGCTCCAAGGGTCCTTTCAAAATGTGGCCAACAAATGTGTTCTCCTCAGCCATTAGCTCCAAGTTTTGCAACTATCCTTACTGGCATTCCATATCCTAAGAGCCTTTGCACTCTGAAAAAATATTTCAACATGGCAACACTAAACAAAGGAAAAAGGAGGTATAGTTGAATTTACTCATTACAACATACTGTATAACGCTGTATATGTAAGGCTTGATATGATATTTGAAACATAAATTTGTGTTAAAATACAAGACCTCTAGTACCGTAATGTTGATCGACCACCGTGCTGCTCTTTGTTTTTCTATACTGATCTCTTTTTTTTCTAATCAATACACTTTGGGGAACTATTGTTTTTGTGCGCAATTAATTTTATTCAAACATTATATTCTTGACATTTCAATTACAATGTTAAATACTCTTGAGAAATTCATGTTTATTTGCTTTCGATGCAATGTCTACTTACATTATTATGCCTTATAGTATTACATTCATGAACAAATGGTCTTAAAAGATTGTTATATAGTTTAATGGCAAAAACTTGTAGGACAAGTATCATCCAAAATTTGTTATGGAGTAAATGGAATAGATAGCCTTTTTTGACTGTTAAAGCCTGACAAGCTTGAACTTATTGTTTGGATATATTTGCACTCAGGTTTTTGTAAATGCCTCCTGAGACACAGTGCAGAACATTAGCATTTTCACGACCGATAACATTTCCACTCCTTACTCTTGATTATTCACATTGTCAAGTGGGGGGCTCTCATCATGAGGATCTCTCCCCCACCTTCCTTATTTTCCTGCTTCCCGTTTAGCTTGATGCAACTTTTTCTGCCTTATAAATTCTCTTATAGGCTTAAGAGCCAAGAGGGCTAAGCAAATGTTTAGGTTATAAATGAGCACCCTAATATAATTTAAACTCTCATTCACTAATTGCAAGATACAAGTATACGTGTAGTGTATGTGTGTACAGTATGTAAGCATTTCAGCCTGCGTTGATGTGTGTGCGTGTGCCTGTGTGTGGCTGTGTGTGTTAGTGCAGCCCAGAAAAGACTTAATTACCTGTTTCGTGTCAGACCCTGATTGCAAACCAATGTCTTTTAATGAGGGCATTCATTGCTTTTACAGCCCCTTTCACCACCCCACCACCCCCAACCCTCCAGCCCCCCAAACACACACACACACATCCAGATCACATTCTTGAGGCTTTTTTCTTTTTAAGAGTACATAAGAGTGTATTTCTATATAACGTCTTACCATTGCATTTTTTCATTTTGAAGCAAAACTTGAAAGCAAACACTCAGTGGCTGAGTAATACAATTCATGACCGAATAGGGGTAGAAGTTGACATGTTTTTAGTAGCGTTGTTTATCGATTATTTGATTGCGATTAATAGCATTTTGTTCATAGTTAACTTAAAATTTAATCGCAGGTAAAAATAAATTTTTGTTTGTAAAAAGTAGGACATAAATCTCTTTGTGGTGAACGATTCGATATGCTATTATGATCACTACACCAAATTTTATGTAAAGAGATAGCAATATTGGAAATATGGGCTATTATTTTATTCAAAAATAAGAAAAGGGAATGCATAAAAGTAAGATTTGATGACTTTGAGAGCTAATTTGCATATTTGTGGTACTTCCAGCTTCACCCAAAACTATAGCGCTGTGGTTCCCCAAACTATGGTGGTTGTTAGTGCCGTTAAAGAACAGTTCAGGTAACTTGGACAGCCCTAGTTGTTATACAATATCGCGCTTACATTTTGACATTTTTGCTGGGTGTCTGCTAGTCCCCAAATAGTCTCAGTAACATGCTGGGTTTTTTTTTTAGGTCTCAGCTTTCACAAAAAGCTTTGAAAGTATATTTTTAAAGACTGTCATTGCTACTCATCAATGCAAAACGCTCTTATCACCAACAACGTTTTAAAGTTTCTTGACAACAAAAAACACATGCTCAGTTTATGCCTAAATCAGAAGCACTTTCCCTCCCGCTTCCTTTGCTGAAGTAAAAACACTCAAATGATATCCAGACAGTGTTGGTCTTTGACCCCAATTCCAGGCTGTTTAAATGACTTGCTTGACTCGATCTCTGTAAGGTGGTTTTCTGAAAGTGGAGCTCATCAGACCGCGGGCCTCTTTTGTCAAATTGCCAGACCTCTCCTCACATGGTTGGTCCATTAGCCTCATCTTTCTCACATACGATATGTTGCAACGCAGACATTTTGACAGAAAAATATATTGTAAATGCTCCAATCAACTGCTCTAGTCAATTAACTGCAGTCTTCTATAATTGTCGTGTGCATTGTCTACAAAAGCCAATAACCACAGTTTCTAAAATCCTGTACATCAGTGGTTCCCAAATCTTTGCAAAAGACAAATACGAGACCTTAGATAGGACAGCATGAAAAACCAGTGAGCTGTCTTTGAGTGAAAAACAAGCAGATGTGAAACTGACCTAAGCATGATGCTTTGAACTGTTGAATTTTTTTCCAAACAAAAACTGAAAATGATAAAAGAGTGTTTGTCTTTTTCATCTACAATTGAGCTACTGTGACCAAGCAATTTCCTTTGTGGATGAAAAAAGGCTGTCTAGGTCTAAGTCCAAGTCTAAGCAGATATAGCCCCTGCATTTCATTATCTGTGGCGGGCGGTGCATTTGGTACCTGGGCCTTCAGTAGGGACTTGACCTTTTTCTTGACAGACATTGTGAGGGCCAGTACTGTATTAATAATACATTGAATAACATATATTGTTTCACATTGCCATTTACACTGACCTGGCTTCAAACCACAAACCCCTGTGCCAAGTGTTGACGTGGTTACCTACTACACTAATCAGCTGCTTAAAAACATCAACTCGTACATTGTACATAACTGCCACTATATGTAATTTCCTTAGTACCTGAAGTGCAGCATTAATAGTTCCAGATTGTTGTTTTTGTCTTATCCACTTGTCTTTATCTATTTACCTCTGGGCTGTCCAGCTTTCATTTGATATTTATATAATTTAAAAACATTATACTCATATTTAAATCTTTTGCGTATTGTGTTTATGAGGGCTGAGCTAACCCTAACACTGCCCCCTCCCATGTTAAAACTGCCCCATAGTTGAATGCTGGACTGCTCCTCTGTGTCTTTTTTTCTTTTCTCTTAGTTTTGATTGCTTTTATTTATCCTAGTTGTTGTTTGTTTGTTGTTGTTGCTATTATTTTTTTTTTTAATACTGTATTTCAATGTTTAATTTAATTTGTACTCTTACTTTGTACTATTTATTGTTTTACTAGTTTGTGCAGCACTTTGGGAACTGTGTTTATAAAATGTGCTATATAAATCAAGAGGATTGGATTGGACAAATTATGTCAAAACAGACTCATTGTTGACAGCTAATTGCTGTCCTTGCTCGCATTACCTTTGCGCTCACGGACAGAACGCGCCGTATTTAGGCAATTTCATGCATGTCATATGAACAAACAGCACCAGGAGGTGTACGTGTATGGGTCTATCAAGGCTCTTGAAAGACAAATTAGTCTTCTCCTTCAGGATTATGTTTACTTGGGGGGAGAATAAAAGCGCACAAACACATACATCATCACCTTCCACCGTTCCTAGCAGTGCAGTGAAGTGAAGCGAAGCAAAGTGTATGCATACGGCATGCTTATGCATACGGCAGTAAGGGCAACTGCCATCTGTACTTTTCCACACAGCTTTTTGCCTCTCAACTTTCCGGGTCTACACATACTTTCCCCCATTAACGGGTGCTGCGTAAACATCATTTTTCTATTATGGACTCTCCATCACACCAAATGCTTCCAACCTGAGTCTGACTGGCTGTTCACAGATGTGTCATTTCCAGTGTTGGGCACCTTACTTTGAAAAAGTAATTAATGATAGTTACTAGTTACTTCTCCTAAAAAGTAACTGAGTTAGTAACTGAGTTACTCCACTATAAAAATAACTAGTTACCAGGGAAAGTAAATACTGTGCTCCGGAACGCAACGTAGACCTAACATGTACATTTTTACCTTTTGCCTCGATAAAGTTAAAGCAGTGCCTGTACTTCCACCTCGAAAACGCCGTCTTTCCCCGTGACTCCGGGCTCGCCATCTCGGATAGTTTGTGTGTGTGTGCTTCTATGTGCTGGCTTGTGTGCAAACACGCGCCCACCTGTCTCTGGTTGGCTTAACATCAAATCTTACAGCTCCTGTGTCTGTGTGAACCAAGTGGGATGGCCACTTCGTAGCTTCAGTAACTTGCAGTAACGTGCGTGTTGGTAACGGTAACGGCGTTCTAACAATAGAAAAAGTAATTCGTTAGATTAGTCGTTACTAAAAAAAGCAACGGCGTTAGTAACAGCGTTTATTTTAACGCCGTTATTCCCATCACTGGTCATTTGTGCTGTTTTGATTTCATAAAACGTAAGTATTATTAATATAAACCATTTTCAGATTGGTATTGTCTTTTTAAATATACAGTATATTTAAATTTTCTAGTTTTTATATACTGTATTGACTTGAATATCAAAAGAAAATGTGGTGTCCTCTGTGGGAGCGGCACTTTTTAAAAGTAGAGTTTTCTTTTATCTGAGCTCGTAGAAAGTGCAGAATATAACATAGCCAACATGTTGAACCCAGAAGACGGTTGGAATATTTGAGTTGTGTTATGTAATATGTCACAAAAGCTGTCCAAACACTTCATGCCATATTCTTTAACTGCACTGCCTTTGGTCTGGTGACAAAAGTACTACAGTGAACCAGAGTACTGAAATACAATTGTGATTGCAGCATTGAAGAAAAGTGCACTTTTTAAAGACATTTTGCCCATCTGACATGAACAGGTAATTAATGCACATTAAAAAACCAGACCTTGAAAACAATACATTCAAGCTTTCTTATACTGGGGTCCATCCGGTAAACACTATGCTTGCAGATGTACTTGCACAGCCTTGGTGAACGTCTGCATTAATAATGATAAAAGAAATATGATTAAGATCTCCAGTCGTAACCTTGTTTCGTGTTCTGTTGTCAGAGGCATTTCCGGGAAAAAATGTGGCACTATTATAGTGAAAGCGGAGGAGCTGAACAACTGCAGGGTGAGTGTCTGCTTCTAATACAGTAATATGCCCCTATACTCCCTATAACTGTAATTTAATTAATTTGCTTACTCGTTTTTCTTTGTGCGTTCATTAGGAATCAGTCATGATGCAGTTTTGTGGCAACAAGTTGGACAAGAAGGATTTTTTTGGCAAGTCCGACCCCTTCCTGGTCTTTTTTAGGAGCAACGAGGACGGCACGTGAGTGACGCTTCCCTTTTTCTGCCTCCTGAGTTCTTCTATCCCCACTTTCAGGGTTGCTTCATTCCTCCTCTGCATCCAGAGGAAATTGGTTTCATTGATTTTCTTGCAGATCAAACCATGTGGTGTTTTTGTTTAAGTGTGTGTACACACTGGGGGATGTTTGGAGAGTGTTCATGGAGGCAGGAGGCTTGGGCAATGCAGTGCATGTTAAAGAAATTAGCACTCCAGTAATTTTTTTTAATGACCCACTTCTCTCATTATGCAGGTTCACCATCTGCCACAAAACAGAAGTGGTAAAAAACACATTGAACCCGGTGTGGCAGGCTTTTAAAATCCCTGTTCGCTCTCTTTGCAACGGAGATTATGACAGGTAGGCCCACATTCTTCTGGTTAGGAAATGAGGGAAAGTGATTGTCTTTGTAAAAATGTAAAACAACAAGCATCTTTTCTCTTTCACGTTCAAAAAATAATGTGTTATTATGTAACACATGTATTAAAATGAGAAATGTATAAATTAGTACTATTAGCCTCTCACGTGTGTTGTCATACACTGTGTAGCAGCAAGGATTTTTATGGCATACAATTTACTGGAAAAATAACAATAAGCTCCACGTGCCTTAATAAGACAAATGTCAAGTGATTAAATGGCCTTATCTACCTGTTCCAAGCTTTTATCAGATGATATTTACAATGTGAAAATGCTCATCTTATACTCATGAATTTGCCCTTGGCCTGCGTTTGTTAACCTCGAGTATAATAACAATGTCATCCACCATTGCACCACTAGTCATCCATCCCTAGAGGCAAGTCTCATCTGTGTCAACTTAGAAGATGCATGCTCCTTAACTTTATTACCTTCTAGTCTATAATGACGCGCATCCTGTCGCCCGCCTACGCTGAGCTCCGAGGACCATTAGTGCTCTTCCACTCCTTTTCTGTTTATCTAAAAATGAGGAGGACATAAAAGTAGAATTCTGCTTTGGGTTTCTAAATTCTGTCATTAGTTTTAAGAAAGCACTGCTATAGTAATCTCAACAAAGAGAGTAATATGTTTTTACCACTGACCTGCTTGAGAAATGAAATGGTAGGAATTTTTGCATATGTCCTTGTAAGCCACAATGGCATACAAAAATAGATGTATTTCGATATGAGGAGAGCATATTACGGGGGGAGACAGCTGCAGACAGGCACTGTTTAGGGATAAAGTTAAGCTGCAGAATGCGGCTCTGTGCCATGACAACAAGAACAAAAGAAATTAGCATTTTAAAATTGAGTCACGTGATGCACGATGGTACGCCATTCCCATGTTAATGTCCAAGTAGCTTTGTCTTTTTTCTATGTTTAATGATGCTGGCTTTTGCAACAATTGGCATTGACACTGCAGAATGTCATTTCATTATGATCGATGTGACTTTCTTCACCCTCTTCTGACAGAACAATCAAAGTCGAAGTGTACGACTGGGACAGAGATGGCAGGTAAATCTTCTGATATCATCTCCCTCTTTTCCACAGTCATGTAAAATTAGTCATAGCGTTAATCATGAATTTGCATGAATATTTAATCACATATGGATCATAGAGGCTGGAATAGAGGCGTGTCTGGTTACAAGACTTGCTTTCCTATTTTAAGGGACCAAATCAGTTGGGAGTTGTATCTGTACAAATAAAAAGATGTAGCCCTTTTATGCATAAGGGGAAATGTTCATGACAAAATGTTTTGGATCTTAATGCATACATTTATGCTCTTAAAAGTTTACCAGTGATGCGCTGCAAAGCTATCTAGGAACTGTATTAACTTTATTATGACACATTCTCACACTGTTTTCGCCCAATAAGAAAATGCTAACCCGATACATGTTAAACACAGGATTTGAACACACTATCAATAACTGCTGACGTACTTCACTGGAACTTTCTGAAGCTTATTCAGAATCAACTAAACCATTACCAATACCTCAGTGACTCCAGTGTACATCCATTCGAAGCAAATTCTTTTTGATCAAGCCAATAAAAATTGCTGCAGTGTTGTCAGAAATTGAAAGACAGAAATGATGAGTCTGGATGACATTAAGGGTCAAATATTACAACTCATCTATTCAGCAACACTTTTCAAGGCAACACAGTGACATTGGTGAAGGTTCAAAAGAAATGAGTGCTCGACATTCATGCTTCATGAATAAAGCTGTCTGTGAAAAACTGATTAGATTACCTTGCATGTACACTCCTAATCAAACATTCTAAGAGCAGGTAAAACATTGCAATAATTTACATTTTGTACTGTTGGATCTTGGGAAATGAAATGGGAGTTAGACAAAAAAATCTGAGTAGGCAGTTTACTGCAAAAAACATTCAACTGAAATATGCCAGTGTTCCAGGAGGCTAGTGGGAATGTTGCTCCAGGTTGTAAGGATGGCTTCACAGAGAGAATCCATTGTCTAGAACTTATGTGCATTTTTATAAATGTCCCTTGCCATCCATTCCCACATTTTCTCCATTGGGTTTAAATCAGGGGAACAAGCAGGATGGTCCAAAAGAGTGAGCTTATTCCTCTGGAAGAAGTCCTTGGTCAAGTGCAGTGTTGTGCAGACAAGGGCCTTCAGTCATGAGGGATGCCCCCTGCACCATCTCCACATAGCAAACTGCTGGTTGATGCCCCCTGCACTAGCTCCATTGTTTCAATGAAGGATCACGTTGGCACCTCCTCCATTGTGCCATGTGGAAACCATCTCAGGTGGGATCTCCTTGTCATGTCAGTAACATTACAGCCATCAGGACCATCAATGGAGAATAAAATGTACTTCCATCCAATGTCCCAAGTTTGGTGTAAATTCCAAACAAGCAATTTTGTGGCGTTGAAGGAGACAAGGCCTTCATAGACTCTTTTTTGTTCTTAAAAGTCTTCTCTCACTTATACTGCCTTGGTAATGGTTATTGGACTCCACGCGGCATCATTAACAACTTTCATTTGTCTTGACGGACAGCCAATAGACTCTCTTCCGGCTCAGAGCTCAGCAATGGCTCGTTGCAAGAAGCCTTGCATATGCAGCTCAACAATCCCACCACATTCAAAGAGAGAAAGCCTTTTTGCCTTTGCTATCAAGACAATATGTCAGTGTGGGACACCTAACCCTAAATCACATTCAATCAAAAAAATTTCCTTTTAAAAGATGTCCTTTTAAACTTTTGATGAGCTGATGAACAGCCTGTTTCACTTCAGTGCTTCTTGGCAATAATTGCTTACTCAAAAAATGTTTGTCTCACTCTTGTTTTTGCATTTTGAAACTCTACTTTGATCCTCCCTAAGATCCAACAGAGCAAAATGTACATTCTTGCAATTTTTCAAATTGACTTAACACTTTGATAAGAAGTGTATAATGGTTTTTAAATTTTGCATGGAATTTGTGTGAATGAGTTGTTGGGTATTTAACACATTCTATACAAACTATGTTTTTACTATTTTGTACTATTATACGTTTTTATAAACCCAGATGCCCAATCCCAACCACATATTTATGTCTTTTATCACCTCTGCAACAGCCCACAAATGAATGTCTCTTTTAGAGTACTTTTAAGACATAAAAATGACCACTAGGTGGCATGTGCATGTAAAAAGACACTCGACAGAAAGTAGGAAGTGGAAGAGCGTGAAGGAGTGCAGAAGGTTATGCATTGTACGGAAATTTTAACGCATACACACACAGTTTCAGTTCCAAATGTGAAAATTGTAAATAGTTATATTTGTTAATGAATTGTTATTTTTATGTAAAACTATTTTTTATGTTGTGGTATAGTATATTTTGGCTAAATATACAGTATATGGCTACATTTGTGTTAAAGTGAAAGTTACTAAGGAAATATACATATATATATATATATATTTTTTTTTTATAAGCTGTTTTTTGACAAAAAACTAGTCCATTTTTTGGTGTGTTTCATGTTTATATTGACATTGAACACTATTCTGTGTGCCTTGAAAGATCAGTCAAAATCATCTAATGGCTTTTTAAAAATGGCTCGGAGTGAATGAAAATTTTTGTTGTTGTTGCCTACAGTCACGACTTTATTGGAGAGTTCAGCACCAGCTACAGAGAATTGTCCAGAGGGCAGAGCCAGTTCAATGTCTACGAGGTGAGTGCATTTAGCCATTTATTCATTACAAACTTTGAATGTTCTTTCTTCTGTTCTGCTTTTGCAAATTAAGACTGCTGAAATGCAAAACTGCCAGTTAGTTGGTCTGTTTTTGAACCATTTAACATTCACATTAGAGCTCAAGTAAACCAAATTGCATCAGAGTTGACTTGTTTGGTTAACCGTACTGGCAGAGCAAATGCACCCAGTTCCTTATAACCCAAGCAAACCTGACAAGTGTAAACACACCCTTGTGCACCCCAAAGGCAGGTTACCAAGGTAACCAAAGCATTGGGTATGAATTTTGCATTTGACAGTTTGAAAACGTTATGTCGGAATCCAGAATACACACGCACGCACACGCTTGCGCACACACACACACACACACGCACACACACTGACAGTTATGATGGATCACCGGCTTATCTTCTCCCAGGAAGAGGCCAGCTTTTGTGATGAGCTGAGTATCACGTAAAGAGGAGAGCACACAGGGGGATGTCATTTTGGAGCAGCTGTTGTTTGCCTAATGTCTTTCAGACGGGCACACCTACAAAGACGTCTGTGTGTATGAATACCCTTTTGAATGTGTATTTAAAGTTTTTCCTCTTGAAGTGGACTCTGCACACGACCTTGTGATCATTGCACCCGCTACCTCCAGTTGTAATCAGTCTTTGCTTGTGTCAATGTGAAGCAAGGAGAGAAGCATAAATCCTCAACTTTCCACGTTGTTTCCCTGAGGCCGTCTCCCTCCTTTTAACCTTGCCATCATATTAATCAGACTGCAAACCACTTTTAAAAACCGAAGAGGACTTTCTGGTCAATGTTACTGTATGTTAAAGGTAGGATTTTATGTTGGCTTTGCTTGTGAGAGGTGAAAACAAGATATGGTTACTGTATTTTTTGGACTATAAGTCACACTTTTATCATAGTTTAGTTGGTCCTGCAACTTATTGTCAGGTACGACTATAAATCAAATATTTAAAATAACAGAACATATTCCAACCATATATGATGCTTATCCTTGCTAAGATGGCAGGGACCCATACTGGACCCTATGCCAGCTGACAGCTGACTTTGGTTACACCATGGACCGGTCGCCAGCCAATCACTGGACAGACAAGTCATTCATTCATTCACACTCACATTCATACCTATGGACAATTTACAGTTGCCAGTTCACCCCATGGATTTCAAACTGGGAGGCCCGGCGTTATGACAGGGGCTACCACAAACACTTTCCACAATTACCATATTTTTGGGGCGGGGTGTGCTGAAATTATTGTATCTCCAAAAGGGGGCGCACATGTTTCTGTGAACATGCCACAGGGTATATTTCCATTGCCTGGTCCTTTGTTGTTCATAAATGCAGATCATTATTTGGCAAGGCATAGTGACCCAGGACCTCATACAAGCAAAGCAGGCGCTCTACCACAGAGCTACATCCCCGTGTTTGAATGTCTGATGTCAATGTCATATGACAGAGGTTGTCAAATAGTGGGGCGGTCTCCGGATTTCTCCAAATATATTATAGCCGTTTGCCGCTTGAATACACCTCTCAGCTCTCCATTTTGTTGCATTTGTGGTTTCACTTTCAAATTCTGTTTGTACAGTAAAGATAAATAAATAGATATTTTCACTTTTTCAGTTGTCAATAGTATTTCAAATGGGGGGGGACATTTCTGGCAGAAAACACCTGAGAACCACTGAATTAACCAAACATGCGTGTTTTTGGAGTATGGGAGAGTAAACCGGAGTACTCAGAGAAAACCCACACACGTATGGGGAGAACATGCAAACTCCACACAGAGATGTCCGTAGTAGAGTCAAACCCAGATTCTCCAGATCTCCTGACTGTGTGGACAACATGCTAACCACTCGGCCAAAGTGTGCCACTGAACGTGTTTTTAAACGTTATTTGATACTTAATGACTGTCGACAGCAGCGAATTGGGACTTGAGGCTTGTGGCAGCTTTTTGCTGATCCTGCCGTTCAGTCTGGTGGATCGACTTTTGTCGACTTGCTTTCTGGTAACTTGTTTGTTTTACTCGCTGGCTTGTTATGTAAATGTAGCCTATTTAGTTCTTTAAGCTTTTGTATAGTTGAATAATTGTTAATGTGTACATTAACATACCAGACACCTTTCCGGCCTATTTTTCTGTGTGCTATTGTGTAAGTGAATCATTTGCCTTTCCAAATTAAATGTCTGTTCTTGAATTTTGTGAAACACATTTGTAAATATATGTGACTTATAGTCCAGTATGGCATACAGTAACCCCTTGCCACATCAATCTTTGAATTTTGCAATTCTCTGTTTTTCAAAAATATTTTAATAAAAAATATAATGGCTGTATTGTAGTTTTATTCGACCTATTGTTAATTTAAAAATATGCATATTTTAGCAAATTGTACATACTTTTGCCGAAATTAAGCCTTTTCCAGCATAAAAATGACAAAATGAACTAAAGTACTAATATAAAGCATTTCAATACATGGTGATGATATCTAGTCTTCTACTCTGGTGTCAGTAATGTTGCATTAATGAGACAAAGGCAAGACCTGTACAGATAAAGTAAAAAAAGAACAACAATCATATTTTTTATGTCTACTATATTGGTTAATGTGAGTTTAAAGGTGACTATAGGGGTGTTATTTCATGTCCAGGTGGCTCTAAATGTTGAAAACTGTATTTAGAAAGTATACAGTTTTTTTAATTCTCTAATCACAAAAATATTTGATTGATAAAGAAGGAATCCTACTTTGCGCAAATCCATTTATCAGGGTTTCTCACTCACACATACAAGTGAACTAGAGAGATCCAACCGCTGGAAAAAAACAGCGTAAAGATTGGACAAGTTAGCAATCAACACTGGATGGGCTTTGATGCTAATTTGAAGGGTTCATAAGCTGTCAAGAAGCTAAGAAAATGAAATGGTTTTATTAACAACACAACTGAATTGCATATATGGATCAATACCATAACACATGCAAAAGTGTTCCTAATGCCGTGGCTGGTGAGTGTAACAAAGTTGAAACTAATGATAGATATCATCCAGAATAATTTTGCACTGCGTCCCCCCTCGCCCCTCCAGGTGGTTAATCCAAAGAAGAAAGGAAAAAAGAAAAAATACCTCAACTCTGGAACGGTAAGAGGCAACACCTAATTCAGCAAAACACTGGAAAGTCATTTTCAGCGAGCCACATCTAATCATTCCGCCTCTCTCTGTCTCCCTTAGGTAACACTGTTGTCCTTTCTGGTGGACATTGAAGTCACCTTCCTGGACTACATTAAAGGAGGGTATGTCAATGAGCAAAAGTTTATTTAAGGCACACTGTCAAATGGGGGTGGTTGCCCTTTTTTAATGAGACATGCTGCTGGCTGTCCCGGTCTTTGTGTTACGGTGGCCGACAGAGCTCGACACAATTCAAAATGCAGAAGCCAGAGCACAGTTGCAAATATCCATCGTGCTAATACAAATCCACCATCCGCAAATGCGACTACAGTATATTAGCAACATGGTGACATCGGAGCGACTGAAAGTGTGAAGATGGTGGAGTCAGAAGTACCGTACAAGTGAAATACCGACCTGAAAGGTAAATCCTAGCAATTTTTCAACTGGTCAGCGATGCTGGTGAAGATGCTGTCAAGATGATTGTTATAGAGTTTGAGCAGTTCATCGGGGTCGGATGAACAGTCCGGGAATTAGATGGTATCGATATGGGGGGAATGGAAATCCAAGTAAATCTGTCTTTGATGTTCCGGAAAGAAATGAGAGCTGGAGGGAGACGTTAAATGAGAGCAAAAAAAAACAGTCAGAAATCTGGATACCGACAGCTGTGCAGTTAGAAGTGGGGAGACTGGAGCAGCAAAACAGGTCCAAGGTATGGCCTTTAAGGTGAGTAACGAAGTCTGAAAATCGATGAAAACCAAAACTGTCAAGGCGTGATGAAAAATGGTTGCACTGTATATATAGAGGATGCTTTGAGGGATCGGAATCCGATTAGTATCAGCCGATTTCTGTAAAAAAAAACATGCTATCGGCTCATGCCGATAATGCTATTCAATGCCGACATAGCAATTGATGTCATGACAACACAAACGTGACATCAATTTACATGTGTGCGGTGTCACGGAGGGTTGCCATCATCTTCAGCCGGCAAGGAACTTACTTGACACCGGCTACGCCAATTCACGCCAGCGTGTTTGATCATGTGTTTCAGATGATGTTCTACTTTTCAAGCATCTACATGCTTTACCTAGCTGTCCACCGCTAACTAGCTAGCTAGCTAGTCATACATCTGTTTATACCTAATTCTACCCGCCGTTACTTTTCAAGACAATGACCTGTGACCCTGTCGTACCAACTAGGCATCTTTTCCGCTGCTCGTTGTGGAAAGAAATTGCAGAGTGACAGAAGAGAGTCGCTAACACAATGCTAGTCGTTTTTAACAAAAACAAAGTAAGTGGTATACTAGAAAATAAATGAATGAAAGTCGCTGGGGATCGCTAAAGTTTCCGGATCAGTTGAGAGCAACGGAATTAAAAACTAAAATGTTCCGGATGGAAGTTTATACTTCAAGATCGCTGATTCGTTAATTTTACTGTCAATCAAAAAGGGATTCTGCGTGGATAGATTAACCAATCATTATGCAAAACACTAGGGCCACTGCCCAGTAGACCCCCCAGAGATGCTGAACGTCCGACGGGCGGGACAAAGCCCAGCATTTATCCAATGACTGTCCAGTTTTGGAAAATCCCACTCTATGCGTCCCAACAAAGTTAGCAGACGCTTAGCGTCAGACTGCAAAAAAACAAACAAATAAAAAGCACCGTGGTGCTGCGGGGATGAGTGAGAAGGAAGTAGTGTCAGTTACCTGTGATTAGAAGGCAATTCTGAATAAAAGATAAAGTATTTTAGCTCATATTTCACATTTCACCACGTTTTTGGGCTTCCCTTGCAGTCTTAGAGCAATCGCCACTGCTAGCTAGCTAGTATTAGCTGCCTAGTTTCTCATCTTCGGACTTCAGATGTGACTTTTTACCACAGTGTAGTTGTTAAAAAAAACAAACAAGCAGTGTAATTAGTCGAAGCTAATTATGGGGTACACACCAACTTTTTCAAGTGTTGCTGACCAACCTCATCTTGTTGTCATTATAGCGTACTAATTATGTCTTGTCTTCAAAACATTGTTTGCGTGTGGTTGTTTATTGAATATAGATACAATCCACCTCAAATTTTAGTTTTTAATAATTGCCTATTTGCCAAGGGTCCTTGGAATGTTTTAATGGCGCCTCTGGCCAATAGCACTTATCATAAATAAATAGAAAAATGTACAGTTAATCCATGTGATTGGTAAAAGTACCGGCCAATTTCACTCATGGATGATCAGAATTGTCAGCAGAAATGTGTATACGTATGTATAAATGTGTATTTATATATATGTATGGATACAGTGCCCCTCCAAGTCACACTGTCATTGCCCACATGGGCGTTGAAGTCTCCCAGCAGAACTATGGAGTCACCAGCTGGGGTGCTCTCCAGAACCCCTCTGATAGGCTCCAAAAATGCTGGGTACTCTGAACTGCCATTTGGCGCATACGCACAAACCACAGTCAGGACCATTTCCCCAGCCCTAAGGCGTAGGGAAATAAACCTCTCGTTTACTGGGGATGACTCCAACACAGAGGCACCAAGCCGGGGGAATAACAATAAGCCCACACCAGCCTCCCTGCCTCTCCCCTGCAGCAACTCCAGAGAAGAACAGCTGAGCTGTCAACTGACCACCATCTGGTGATGAGTTGGATTAGATGGCGGGGAAGGATGCCGGACAGACCTGGTAGACCCAAACGTGTAGTGAGGGTGTGCTGGGAATGTCTGGCAGAGTCTCCCGTTCGTCGAGTCTTCAACTCTCATCTCCGGCAGAGCTTCGCCTGCATCTCGAGGGAGGACCGGGATATTGAGTCCGAATGGGCTGTATTCCGTGCCTCTATTGCTGAGGCAGCCAGTTGTAGTTGCGGCCGCAAGGTGGTCGGTGCCAGTCGTGGTGGCAAGCGCCGAACCCGACGGTGGACACCGGTGTTTAGGGCTGCTGTCAAGCTGAAGAAGGAGTTCTATCAAGCATGGATGGCTTGCGGGGCTCCTGAAGCAGCTGACAGGTACCGGCAGGCCAAGCGGCACGCGGCTTCAGCGGTGATCGAGGCAAAAGCTCGGGTGTGGGATGAGTTTGGTGAGGCTATGGAGCACGACTTTCGGTCGGCCTCGAAGAGGTTCTGGCAAACAGTCCAACACCTCAGAAAGGGGAAACAGCCCCGGGGGTGACCGGGGTGGTGGTCCCCATTTTTTAAAAGGGTGACCGGAGGGTGTGTTCCAACTATAGGGGATCACACTCCTCAGCCTGGGACACGGTCGAATGCCTGGAAAAGGCATTCGACCGTGTCCCTCGTGGTGTCCTGTGGGGGGTGCTCCGGGAGTACGGGATTGGGGGCCCGCTACTACGTGCCATTCGGTCTTTGTACAATCGAAGCAGGAGCCTGGTGCGCATTGCCAGCAGTAAGTTGAGCTTGTTTCCGGTGAACGTTGGCCTCCGCCAAGGCTGGCCTTTGTCACCGATTCTGTTCATAATCTTCATGGACTGAATGTCTAGGCGCAGTCAAGGTGTTGAGGGAGTCCAGCTTGGGGACCTTAGGATCTCGGCTCTGCTATTTGCAGACGATGTGGTCCATATGGCCTCATCAGGCTGTGACCTTCAGCGTTTACTGTAACGGTTTTCAACTGAGTGTGAAGCTTCTGGGATGAGACTCAGCACCTCCAAATCCGAGGCCATGGTTCTCAGTCGGAAACGGGTGGACTGTATCCTTCGGGTTGGGAGTGAGGTTTTGGCTTAGGTGGAGGAGTTCAAGTATCTCAGGTTCTTGTTCACGAGTGAGGGAAGGTTGGAGCGTGAGATCGACAGACAGATCGGTGCAGCATCTGCAGTAATGCGGTCGCTGTACCGGACCTTCGTGGTGAAGAGAGAGCTGAGCCGGAAGGCAAAGCTCTCTGTTTACCGATCGATCAACGTTCCCACCCTCACCTATGGCCATGACTTATGGGTCATGACCGGAAAAATGAGATTGCGGATACAAGCGGCGGAAATGAGTTTTCCTAAGAGATAGGGTGAGGAGCTCGGCCATCCGGGAGTGGCTCAGAGTAGAGCCGCTGCTCCTTCACATTGAGAGGAGCCAGTTGAGGTGGCTCGGGCATCTAATCCGGATGCCTCCCGGGCGCCTCCCTGGTGAGGTGTTTCGGGCATGCCCAGTCGGGAGAAGGCCCCCGGGAAGACCTAGGACACGCTGGAGGGACTATGTCTCACAGCTGGCCTGGGAACGCCTTGGTGTCCTCCCGATGGAGCTGGAAGAGGTCGCTGGGGACCGGGAAGTCTGGACTTCCCTACTGAAGCTGCTGCCCCCGCGACCCGGACCCGGATAAGCGGTGGAAAATGGATGGATGGATGGATGGATG
>QODF01000219.1:1702870-1787349 GCA_024372805.1 Oostethus manadensis | reverse complement strand
ACACACACACATACTGCGCTTCACCTTCCACGGATATCTCATTGCCTTTTCAATTTACAATAAAAGACATGGAAAGGGAGGTGCTCTAACAAGATATAACCATTAGTGCAGATTATTTTGATTATAAAACCTCAACATTTATCATGAATGGTAGAATTGACAGTATCGTCATAGCTCATACTGCCACCGTATACACGACACCGCTTCATTCTCTACTCTATATTAACTATGATGCCTTTTCTTTTGGTGGCTGAGTTCTTTTCCGGTGATGGTTTGAAATAATATGCCACTATTTACTGTACATAAACTATGATATCTCAGTCCATGGGGGCACTTTCTTGTAACAGGACAAAGTCCCGTGATACCTTGATCCAGTTAGGGAATGTCATGGCATCAGAAGACGCATGTGGTACAAATGACCAACACTGAAGAACAGTCCAATGATAGGATGACATCCAAGTTACTGTACATGTATAGGCTTCAGCAT
This sequence comes from Oostethus manadensis, assembly GCA_024372805.1. Taxonomy (NCBI): domain Eukaryota; kingdom Metazoa; phylum Chordata; class Actinopteri; order Syngnathiformes; family Syngnathidae; genus Oostethus; species Oostethus manadensis. The sequence goes on along the minus strand of QODF01000219.1, from coordinate 1,786,862 downwards.
AGCGATGCTTTGTACCTTGAGTCAGCTCTTGAGTCTTAATTTATGTACTGTTATTATTACTGTGTACCTTTATTATTATTATGTATTTATTATGTGTTTTACCTAATAAATCTCAGCTGTTGAATATAAAAACTGGTTTTATACGTATGCCAGATTGAGCATTAATTGAGCATTTACCTGATGTTACAAACTGCTACACAAATAATGAATAGAAATCCCCACGTACAAATAATGAAGCTCATGTGGTTCACCGTACTGTCTGCTTAACAACCCACATTGTGACATGAAAAACTAGGCTGTGAGACACGGAAAGACACAATGAGGGACCTGACAAAGAGCTCTGACTCTCAAGTGCATTCCCTAGCGTGCACTCTTGCATTGTGTGTCAACACTCGCTTGTGTGACCTTGTGTGTCTCTGAGCACATGTTCCGCTTGTACGTACGGGATGACTTTTGTGCAACTGGGCGAAGTGCTCAATGTCAAATTGGGGAGAAACACAATTTTAGTCTCTGTGTTTCAACTTACAGGTTACTTACACAGTATTGGAATACAAAGTACACTTGTGTTTACACAAATATTTGCTGTCCAAAGGGACCCTATCCTACATTTCCAGCTGTTCAGAATTGCTGTATTCAAAGTGGTGTGATTATTTTTTGATTTTGCACTTCAATGTTTCAGATCATCAAGCAAATGATGTTAAAATATGTGTCATTGACAACACAACCAAACACAAAATGCAATTTTAAATGAAACATTTTATTACTAAGGGAGGAAAAACATCCCAACCTACATGAGCATGTGTGAAAAAGTGAGTGGCCAACCCACCAAAATTACCCTAAGAGCGCAACAATGCCTGATCCAAAAGGTCACAAAAGAACATCCAGCAAACTGCAGGCCACACTTGCCTCAGTAAGGTCAGTATTCAAAACTCCACCATAACAAAGACACTAGGCAAAAACGGCCTGTATGGCAGAATTCCAAGATCAAAACCACTGCCGAAAAAAAGAACATTAGATCTCAATTTAGTCAGAAAACATCTTGATGATCCTCAAGACCTTTGGGAAAATACTATGTGGCCTGACAAGATAAAAGTTGAACTTTTTGGAAGGTGTGTGTCCCATTACATCTGGCGTAAAAGTAACGCTGCATTTTGGAAAAAAAAAACATCATAGCAATGATAAAATAGGGTGGTGGTAGTGTGATGGTTTGGGGCCGTTTTATCAGGAGCTTGAAGACTTGTTGTGATAAATGGAACCATGAATTCTGCTGTCTGACAAAAAATCTTGAAAATCTGTTTGTGACCTCAAGCTGAAACCACCTTGGGTTTTGCAGCAGGACAATGATCCAAAACACACCAGCAAGTCCTCCGCTGAAAGGCTGAAGAAAAACAAAATGGCAAGACCTTAAAAATGCGCTTCATGCTGGAAAAGCCTCCAATGTGGCTGACTTACAACAGTTCTGCAGAGATGAGTGGGCCCAAATTCCTCCACTGCGCTGTAAGAAACCCATTGCAAGTTATCACAAACGCTTGATTGCAGTTGTTGCTGCTAAGGTTGGCCCAACCAATTATTAAGCTTACCGGGCAATCAGTTTTTCCGCACAAGGCAACAATAACAACTTTCATTTAAAAACTGCATTTTGTGTTCAGTTGTGTGGTCATTGACGAATATTAATTGACAAATTTCTTTGATGAGGTGAAAAATATAAGCGTGACAATTATGCAAAAAGGCAGCAAACACACTTTTTCAGACCACTAGTGATGTGGAAACACCATATCATATTGGTGTGCTGAATGTATGCATGTTTAGCTGCCAACAAAAACAATGTTTGCCTGATGTAAGAATTGTGTGTCTAAACCAGAGTAAAGCCTTGTTTACACTTGCATTCATTTTGTCACAGCAATCCATGCCTAAACAATGCGTGCAAGTGCCATGTGTGAAATTCATGCATTAAAAGAATGCAAACAGTGCCCAAACTAGTCCTCATCTATTCAGGCATGCCATAAATAAACGAATGAATAAATGACATGCAAGAGTTTTTGTCGACAGAGCTGCATGTTTGACTATGACCAATAGGTGGCTTCAGTGAGCAGGGAGGTTCAGTGCACCAAACACACACGTAACACATTCTTTTAAGTAACTAATTAACCACTCCCTAATTCAAAATAAGACATCTTGGTCCATCTTTTTAAACCAGGGGTGCCAGCACGGGGGAAATTTGCAGCCTTCATCCTGGCGCATGGCATCCACAGCCCACATTAGACTTTTCTAAAAGAAAAACATGGTTATAAAGGACAAACCGTAATCATTTCAATAGTGACGTGATTTGGTGATAGGATTAGGTTGTGTTGTGTTAGCATATTTAATCATAAAGGTGAAAGAGATCAAAGATTTCACCTGCAAGTTTGTACACTCAAAAAACCAAAGACTGTACATCTATATTTTGTTGTTTTGAACCCAAAATGAATTATACCCTGGACAAATGTGGAGTTTTTATTTGTTGGATTGACATCGATACAAAAAAGTGCCAATTTTTTTTTATTTGATTGATTGGCTTGTGGGCCATACACGACACTCCATACAATTCTCAAAACAAATAAAATCTCATAAGAATTAAAAATATTACAGAGCAGCGGTTCCTAAACCTTTTACAGTCGAGTTCCTCTTCAGACATTTGACCTGAAGCCATGTACCCCCCGTCCCCTGCACACTTAAAAAAAAAAAAAACCTTTTTTAATACTAACTTCAAATACTGATCATGATTAATTGGTTCATTCATATTGTAGTAATTCCGGGTCAATTCCATGGTCACATTTGGATAAAGTTTCACATGAGGACCTATTTTTTTCCTAGTTCCATTTTATTTTTTTCAAAATTCCGATTTTTTTATTTAAATGTTTTTGGTCTTTTTTTTTTTTTTTACATTTTGCATTTATTTTTACCAGCATAGTGTGTGTGATGCATTCCAAAAACATGCATGTTAGGTTAATTGGCTATTCTAAGTTGTCCATAAGTATGAATGTGAGTGTGAATGTTTGTTTGTCTATATGTGCCCTGCGATTGGCTGGCGACCAGTCCAGGGTGTAGCCCGCCTCTCGCCCAAAGCCAACTGGGATAGGCTCCAGCATACCTGCCACCCTAATGAGGATAAGCGGCATAGAAAATGAATGAATGAATGAGTGTGTGTGATGTGTGGGTAATGAATAGATGGTCCGTTAATTCAATGCACAAAACCTTACATTTCCTGATACATCAATGGACAATTTGGCCTAGTGACTGAGAAATGGATGTAGCTAGGCTAACTTTTCTAATGGGATGCACACGTTGCTACAAAATCTTCGACAAACTTTAATGCCTGTGCTTGTGATTAAGGAAGATGTAGTCACCCATGCAATTCCAACTGCATATGTGAGATAATTTTAATGACACGCATGGTTTGTTTACAGTCAGACGACATGTGGCAAGCGGCGCTCTTATTTTGAAGGTGGGAAGGATGTTCAGTGTGTGAGAATGTTTCTTTACGGAAAAGACGAGTTGGGTGCAAAAATAAATGTGCTTCTTGTCTTTTTTCACTCAGAACCTGCACGTCGTCATCAGGCATTGTAAAATGCTCCTTACGTTAAAACAGTGAAAATATAGATATATATATATATATATATTAGAATTCCGCAAGTCCAGCCCTGTTGTATACGTGTACACCTTCACCATGTGTCCTCCGCTCATGTCTCCTGATGGAGAAACACTATCTCCAAGCATCCTTCCAAACAATATTTCATTTTCCTCAGCACTGCTGGGTCCATCTTAGCCAATGTGAGCTGCATGCTCATGTGGGCTAATGAAGTGCCAAGCGGTGTATCACTGCTTGAGACATAGATGGACTGTAATGGTCCAGTTGCACTCATAAGGGCATAATGGGCAGCCAAACATGCCCGTGCTTGCATACACAAATACTCCTAAATCACTAAGCCCATGCCTAGAAATCTTCTATTTTGATCTTTCCTTCGGTCTCCTCTTACTCTTCTTTCCTCCCGACTACTCTCTAATTCCCTGATTGGCAGCTCTTTTTGGTGCCTCAACCCAGTCAGCTAATTGTTCATTTGGACATAATTAGGAGCATGATTGGCTCACTGTATTAGCATAAACCACTGATTCGGGAAGGCTCCATCTCAATCCAGAGCAGTATTGCGCTCATTCTTTTCATTGCGCCTGATAAAGTGGGGGTACCACCCATGGTTCCCTACAATGGAGCCTCTATTCACAGGGTTGCACATAGAAATGAGCAGTTGTTGGTCATATCTTTCATTTGGAATCATGTCTTTGATGGCTGCTCTGTCACACGTGGTGACAGATATTGTTTCCCCTTATTTTGGCGGGTGAATTGACTATTCTGTTGAAACCAGAATAGAAGCAGGAGGAAACCATGCTTGTATTAAAACCATTGTGAGAAGATGTCATTTCAGAGCCAGAACAAAGATTTGAAAAGGAAAATTAGATTTTTATGCCACTGGTGCTGCTTCTGTCAAAATGATTCATGAGATGTTTACGTCCCATCCCCATGTGATTGGACACTTTCCAAGCTGCAACATCTGTTTGCATATTATCAGGATTGGTCACATGGCACATTTGTAGGCCACTGTCGAAAATTGGGCTGAATGCGGTATTGTTTGCAACCAACAGAGGCGCAAGCAGCATTATTTTACTCAATAAACTCTGCACATAACAGAAACAAAGGCTTTGCGTTCATTTATAATGATCCCAACACAACAGTCGCTATACTTACATACAGTACATACAATTTTCCTTGAGCTTTTCTTCTAACCACTCACACACCCCACTGACCTGCAGAGATAGATGCAGCGCCAACACAGAGACCCGCTGGGAAAAAAGTGTCTCAAAAGTTTGGCCAACTTAGCAAAGAGCAGCGGAAAGGCTTATGATGTTCATCTAAAAATAGAGGTCATCAAGCACTATTGCTGTTTTTAGACCACCCTGTGTATTCATGCAGGAACCTAAAAGGAAAGTCAAAAGGGAGTTCCTACCTTTAGACGATAAACATTGCCTATTCTGAATTCTGATACGTAATTAAAGACCACATTTCTTCACAAGCAAGGTAAATGCACCTTATTAGAGGAATGCTTGAACAGATGAAAATAGGCACTTTTGTCAAGTGCTGTTGCCAAGCAACCAAATTAGGAGGCCTGCCCGTCCAGGAGCACAGCAGGTGTTCCAAGCATGCAAACCTTTTTTTCGAAGTGAAATGACTTTAATGGGTGCTTAATTATGGCAAATTATACCAAATCTGAAAAAATAACTGCTTCATGTAGATGTCACGAGCAAACAACTTGTAGCTGAGCTTTAATTTTACTTGGAAATCCTTTATCTTCCATGCCGAGCCATTTTTTTCAACCGTATGGGTTCAACATTGTCATTCAGCCATGTAGCTCTGCTGATTATTTACTGTATGTTTATGCAAGTAAAAGCGGACCGCATCTATTCTTTACTTAGCTAAATATCAATGTGTCTTTTTGTGCTGCAATGACTCAACTGGAACAATAAATACTGGATCGGCCACTTGATCTCTCCTCTGTGAATCACCACCTTATCGTGGTGGAGGGGTTTGAGTGCCCGAGTGATCCTAGGAGCTACGTTGTCAAGAGGCTTTATGGCACTGGTAGGGTCTCCCAAGGCAAACAGATTCTAGGTGACGGGCCAGGCAAAGAGTGATTCAGAAGACCCTAATGATAAAGAATATCAAGAGGAGTGACTGTACCTCGCCCGGACGTGGGACACCAGGGCCTCACCCTGGAGCCAGGCCTGGGGGAGGGTCTCTCAGGCGAGCGCCTGGTGGCCAGGCCGTTAACCCGTGGGGCCTGGCCGGTCCCAGCCCCAATCAGGAACACGGGAACTCCCCCCCGCAGACCCACCACCTGCAGGTGAAAGCATAGGGGTCCGGTGCGATGCGATTTGGGCAGTGGTCGAGGGCGGGTGTCCGGGCGACCCGATGTTCGGCGGCCTAATCTGGTTCTTGGGACATGGAATGTCACTTCTCTGGTGAGGAAGGAGCCCGAGTTTGTGAAAAAGGCAGAGACTGAGTTACTGAGTTACCCCACTATAAAAATAACTAGTTACCAGGGAAAGTAACTACTTCATTACTTTAAAAAAAATGTCAAAGAATTTGGATTTTTTTCGGAACAGGTTTCACAAGCCAGGTACATAGAGTAGTACAGCAAAGGTACCTGCATTTTAAAAATATTTATTTATTCTTTTTCACAAAACTCAACAGCAAAAAACTCTAGCAAAAATAAAGTAAATAAATGACACAACTCAAGACAGCTGGTGGACATGCAGTACTCCAAGTATGTTTTTAAAAAGAAAAGTAAACAATTTAACAGAACTGCTTTTAAAATCGTAGGCTACTGAAACTACTACTGTATAGTAATAGTACTGAAAGTACAAATCCAACTTGAATTCCTTAACATTCATTCATCCACCCACCCAGCCATCCCACCATCTCAGCCAGTAAACCAGTGATTGTATGTTAACAACACCTGGCCTGCTGTCATTGCCAGTGTTGTGCACAGTGTTTTAGGCCAGGAGTTTAGCAGAAGCGTGTGCACTCGAGAGGTGCTTCATTACACAGGACGTGGACAAACACTGTGCTCCGGAACGCAACGTAGACCTAACATGTACATTTTGACCTTTTACCTCGATAAAGTTAAAGCAGTGCCTGTACTTCCACCTCAAAAACGCCGTCTTTCCCCGTGACTTCGGGCTCGCCATCTCGGATTGTTTGTGTGTGTGCTTCTATGTGCTGGCTTGTGTGCAAACGCCCGCCCACCTGTCTCTGGTTGGCTTAACATAAAATCTTATCCAATCATCATTGCTGAAATGCGGTTATTTGTCAATAGAAAAAGTAATTAGTTAGATTAGTCTTCACTAAAAAAAGTAACGGCGTTAGTAACCGCGTTTATATGAACGCTGTTATTCCCATCACTGGGAATAGAGTAACAAAAAATTAATTGTTCATTTATATATTTTTGATGAATAATACAATTGGACTTTGTTTTCCCTCGCCCGGATGCGGGTCACCGGGGCCCCCCTCTGGAGCCAGGCCCGGAGGCGGGGCACGATTGTGAGTGTATGGTGTGTGAGTGTATGGTGGCCGGGCCTGCACCAATGGAGCCCGGTCGGGCACAACCTGAAAAGGTAACGTGGGTCCCCCCTCCCATGAGCTCACCACTTGTGGGAGGGGCCAAAGGGGTTTGGGTCCAAAGAGAGCTGGGTGGCGGCCGGAGGCAGAGGCTACCGGTCCGATCCTCGGCTACAGAAGCTAGTTGTCGGTACGTGGAATGTCACCACTCTGGCGGGGAAGGAGCCTGAGCTGGTGCATGAGGTGGAGAAATTCCGGCTAGATATAGTCGGACTCACCTCAACACACGGCAAGGGCTCTGGAACCAGTCCTCTCGAGAGGGGCTGGACTTCATTCCACTCTGGTGTTGCCGGCAATGAGAGGAGACGAGCAGGGGTGGGAATTCTAATTGCCCCTCGGCTCCAAGCCTGCACGTTGGAGTTTAACCCAGTAAACGAGAGGGTAGTTTCCCTAGGCCTTTGGGTGGGGGGACGGGTCCTGACTGATGTTTGCACTTATGCACCAAACAGCAGTTCAGAATACCCGCCCTTTTTGGAGTCCTTAGAGGAAGTACTAGAGAGTGCTCCCTCGGGGGATTCCCTTGTTCTGCTGGGTGACTTCAACACTCATGTTGGCAGCGACAGTGAGACCTGGAGAGGTGTGATTGGGAGGATCTGATCTTAACCCGAGCGGTGTCTTGTTATTGGACTTCTGTGCTCGTCACGGCTTGTCTTTAACGAACACCATGTTCAAGCACAATTCAAACGCATTGTGAGGGTCTGCTGGAAACACCTGCCAGAGTCCCCTGTCAGAAGGAGTTTCAACTCCCACCTACGGGAGAGCCTTGACCATGTTCTGAGGGAGGCAGCGAACATTGAATCCGAGTGGGCGATGTTTCGTGACTCCATTGTCGATGCGGCCAATCGAAGCTGTGGCTGTAAGGTGGTCGGTGCCTGTCGTGGCACCGGAGGGTGTGTTCTAACTATCGTGGGATCACACTCCTCAGCCTTCCCGGTAAGGTCTATTCAGGGGTTCTGGAGAGGAGGATCCACCGGATAGTCAAATCTCGGATTCAGGAGGAGCAATGTGGTTTTCGTCCTGGTAGTGGAACTGTGGACCAACTCTATACTCTCGGCAGGGTTTTTGAGGGTGCATGGGAGTTTGCCCAACCAGTGTGTGTTTTGTGGACTTGGAGAAGGCATTCGACCGTGTTCCTCGGGGAATGCTGGGGGGAGTGCTCCGGGAAACATGGGGTATCGGACCACCTAATCCAGGAGGTTCGTTCCCTGTATGACCGGTGTCAGAGTTTGGTTCGCATTGTCGGCAATAAGTCGGACCCGTTTCCAGTGAGGGTTGGACTCCGCCAGGGCTGCCCTTTGTCACCGATTCTGTTCACTACTTTCATGGACAGAATTTCTAGGCGCAGCCAGGGCGTTGAGGGGTTTCAGTTTAGTGGCCGCAGTTTTCGATCTCTGCTTTTTGCAGATGATGTGGTCCTGTTGGCTTCATCGAGCAGTGACCTTCAACTCGCACTGGACCGGTTCACAGCTGATTGTGAAGCGGCTGGAATGAGAATCAGCACCCCCAAGTCCGAGTCCATGGTTCTTGCCCGGGAAAGGGTGGAGTACCATCTCCGGGTCGGGGATGAGGTCCTGCCTCAAGTGGAGGAGTTTAAGTACCTCGGTGTCTTGTTCACGAGTGATGGAAGGATGGAACGCGAGATGGTCAGGCGGATTGATGCAGCGTCTGCAGTGATGCGGACTATGCACCAATCTGTCGTGGTGAAAAGAGAGCTGAGCCAAAAGACAAAGCTCTCGATTTACCGGTCGATCTACGTTCCTACCCTCACCTATGGTCATGAGCTTTGGGTAGTGACCGAAAGGACAAGATCGCGGGTACAAGCAACCGAAATGAGTTTTCTCCGCGGGGTGGCTGGGCTCTCCCTTAGAGATGGGGTGAGAAGCACTGTCATCCAGGAGAGACTCGGAGTAGAACCGCTGCTCCTCCGCATTGAGAGTAGTCAGATGAGATGGCTCGGGCATCTGGTTAGGATGCCTCTCGTCAGCGTCAGTGTTCGTGTTTTATGAGACTGCATTTAAATTGTAGTTTATATACAAATGACATCTCCACTCAGTGTGCTCATTTGTCATCAAATACAGGCGTCACATTTGGATAGAACACTTATATAAATATTCTCAGGTGAACTATTCAACATCAGCTGGTGAGCTACAGGTAGCATTTTAGCTGGACACTACATGTTTATGGTTAACAACTAAGACACACATCTGATGTTTTGAAGACATCAGTATTATAATGATAACGAGAGCAAAATTGTTAAAGTGACATTTAAAAATAAAAAAAGCATGAACACGATAGCCACTTGTAGATAACCAGAGCGGCAGTGAGAGCCAGGCAAAATGTGTAAACAAAGATGCCGGAAATGAAATGAAAATGTGAGCAACCACATACGAGGGCATAGTCTTAGCATGTGACAAGCTGTCAATTGAATACACATTTTACTATTTTTCCATCTTACCGTAATAAGGAACAAAGTAAACATCAACACGAGACGCGTACTTTTATTTGGTCACACATACACAAGTGCCAACAGGACAAACAGGAGGTTTTGTTGCATGTTTATCAAAAAGTGAGTGTTTATCACAGTGAAACTTTTTAGGGTATTTTAAATTGTTTCAAACTAATAGTGGTCAATATGTGACTAAATAATAACCTATGTACAGTATGTATCTCTATAGTATGTATCTATATAGCATATATATCCATTAGTTCAATATGTTACAAAAAAAAACCCTAATTTTTAAGATTTTGCAGCTTTTATTTTGCCGTGGTGCTGTTCCACGATCAATTACGCGTAGCAGAAATCCAGTATATGCTGATAATATTGGCTCAATTTTGTTTCCAAATAGTATGTAGAATGATATTACATGTAGAATGATATTACACTTAAAATATTAAAATTTAAAAAATTTAAAATTTGTATCATACATAAAAAATTAAAATAACATTTCAATTATAAGATTCAAGGTTCAAAATTACTATTTTTTAATTATGGAGGGGGAGTAAATTTTTTTAGTTTTACATTAATTATTTACATTCTTTTGAAAATGTATTTAAAAATCAACCCAAATGTATTTTGAACATCTTTATGTTTTTTAACTTACATTTTTCAATGCTTTTTTTTTTTTTTTTTTTTTTAGCTGGCCAAAGATTTGTCTCAGAATCTTCAAGAATCTGAATATTATACGATACGATGACATTATGGTAATATAAGGTGCCATTCCTATCTGTGTTTATCTCATCTTTCCATGCCAATGCTAAGCTATTGTAGCTGAAACAATGGTGGCTGTCCATCCCTGACAACATATGAAATTATGGTATTATAAAATGGCATTATTCCCATACTACTTTTCTGTTATTATGTGTGTCCATCTCATCCTTTCCGCCTGAGTGCTCAGTGACAGTGGCAGATATCTTGCAGAGCCTCCACTTGAAATGCCTCGGTCATGTGACAAGTGGGATACAGCTGATGGCTGCCTCAAAGGTGATGTTAACTTACCTTGATAGAACCCCCCCCGACCAAACCCCACCACAAATACGTACGATATTTTTGTGGCACATTCCTAAAAGTAGGGGCAGGGAGAACCATCAGACTAATTGTATCTGCAGTTGACCACTGCTGTTTGCACGGGGAAAGTAAGAGATTAAGATCATGTTTAATTAAATAATCATTTCCCTGTCTTTTTTTTTCTTCCAAGCACCCAGATTAACTTCACAGTGGCCATAGACTTCACTGCTTCCAATGGTGAGTCTTTGTGGAAACACACACACATTTTCAGGACCTGCATGGCCACATGAAAGTGAACTGATTTATTGAAAATAAATGGATGGGCTGTGCTTTGTGACGGCTCTCTACACCAACAAGTGACTGCTGAAAGCTTCAGTGCACTGAATACTATTTTGAAAGGTGCTGACAAATCAAATGCATTTTTGTAATTATTATTATTATGACATTTTCTCCAACCCTCTTTTACAAATGCTTTGATAACTTCAAAAACAACATCCTTCCGATAATGTTGGATCCTCAGCAACAGCAACTCCTCCGAGCAGCATTATTTTAGTCAAGGAAATGTCCTTATGTAATATTGTGACATTTAGGAGGAACTAGCAACGAAAGAATGCCATCTATTTGATGTTTAACCAGGGTTTATGCTTTGGTTTTGCATTAAGATAATGAATATATTTAAGAAAGTGGTGATCAATGAAGCACAGGATTTTGTGAATATTTTCCTAGAAATGTGTCTTGCAAAAGAGGGTTCTATACAGTATTTGTCAGTGAGTTTTACTCCTGTCCTGTTTATTCTTCATTCTTTCGTGATTTGACGAAGGTTATTATTTGTCATGCATCTTGTGATTCATTACTACACCATGTACTGCCTACTTTTACGCGCTGATTATTACTAGACGTATTTATTTTTTCATCTATCACTTTATATGACTGAACAAGCTGCTACAAGCTAATTAGCATGTTCAAACTGTTATTCACTATTTAAAACATTGGTCAACTGATGAACAACTATCAGTAATTGCTGCAAATAGGGGGTAGGAAGTAGGAATGAATAAGCTCTGCTTCTTTTTGGACATCTTGCAATTAACGTGCAAGTATAATCACGGGATGTACTGCAATGTAAATGATTATGCATGTTCAAAGTATACAAAAGCAAAAATCCCTTGCTACATTGCACCCTCATTGCACTCTATCCTGGATTTTCAAAATTAAATAATGACTACATGATTGCAACAATTTAAATACAAATTAGATGTAGTATTCTGGACGCTAGGCGTCACTAATGACTAGGTTGTGTCATGAGACTTTCAGTTTAACGTTACTTTTACAAAATGTAGAATGCAAAAATGTAACAAATACATGACAATATATTGCAATCTACTAATTTCATTTCTGCATTGTCTTTCATTGCTCCTCACAAGGCTTCACTCTGCTGCACTCTGTGTCTATGCAAGCGGCCCCGCCGCCAGCCACAAAGACAAACAGACTGTATGAGTGAGGAAAGAGCTCACTTCGTTCATGCAGTGCACGGAGTGAACCCTCTTCCTGCCTGTTTGGAGGCCAGAGACGAGGAAAAAAGACACACATACACATGGCAATGTGTCGACAATCCACTTCATTTTAATTTATAGTGTGATTCATTTCTTTAATATCATGCCAGGGCCTGGTGGCCACAAGACTGAACTAGAAATCGTGTCAGGGTTAATCTTAAGAAATCTTGTGACACCTTAATGACACAAAACAGTAATGAGAAGTGACATCACAAGACATCGGTGTCGCTCTGTGCACACTGTATGTATAATTTGTGTCCAAAGGTCTCCCAGGAACAGGGTGTTATTTTGCACATGTTCACATGTGTCACCATCAGGTTTAATCACTGCATCGCTATTAAACAATATTGATAATAACTGTGTTATGGGACAGCAAAACCCATCATACACTTCTTGTTTCACCAGTAAGTACCAGTAATTCGCCGTGTGTTCTGTGTCCCAACAACAGGCAACCCAGCCCAGCCCACCTCTCTGCACTACATGAACCCCTACCAGCTGAACACGTACGCCATGGCCCTGAAGGCAGTTGGGGAGATCATACAGGACTACGACAGTGACAAAATGTTCCCCGCACTTGGCTTTGGAGCCAAGCTGCCTCCTGATGGACGCATCTCGCATGAGTTTGCTTTGGTGAGAACAAATGGAAGGATGGATTTTTAAGTACACTCCTGAATGCATCTTTGTCTTCCTTGCTGAGACAGAATGGGAACCCACAGAATCCATACTGCGCAGGAATTGAGGGCGTGATGGAAGCCTACTACCAGAGTTTGAAGTCAGTTCAACTGTACGGACCCACCAACTTCTCCCCTGTGGTCAACCATGTAGCCAGGTACCGCACAAAAGTTAGCTCAGATGCTTTGAAAGCTCACTTTCTTAGCAAATCATGTGTGTGGGAAAAGGAACGCAGAATACATTTCACGCTCAATGTGTTTCTTATAATAATTTGCTTAGCGTTCACTTTGGTATTTTTTCTCCTGGCCAGTAAAAGGCAAAGCAAGGACTTCAAACTGAAGTCAACTGAACCTCACCAAAGTCCACTTTTTTGATGCACATAAGGGTCGGGATGTTTGCCCAAACAAACTTTTTAAAAATCTTTTCAGTTAAATCAAACATAGGTGCCGTGAGAACTGTTAGTTTGTCACCCCCCTTTGCCATCGTGTCTCACGTACAACATCCTCACCTTTTGGCTCCTGTACGGTGGTAGAGCCACACATAGTCTGGTGCAGAATAGTGAAGTGTTGCAGAGACGGCTTAAGTGATGACTGCCTGTCTAAATAAGTCAGTTTGTTGCTGTCCGGGGAGCGAAAGCTCATATTAACACAGAAGAAGCCTTATTGAAGCGTGGATGTGCACAGTTGACACAGACTTTAAGGGGAACACTTGACAGATTAACTGTGGATGATGAAAAGGAGGAGAACTCACATTTACTTAGTAAAACAATACAAAATAAAAGACACGTAAATGTCTCATTCACACTCTTTTCTAATTTTACAAAATCGCCTGCATAACTCACAACTTTTGTGTGAAAAATAGAATGAAGATGATGTAAAGGTTCAGTGTAGCAACAAGGAGATAATTTTAAAAAAGTAAAAATGTATGAAACATATTTAAGGGCTTAGAAATAATACTATTTAACTAACTAGTATAATTGTATATATAATATATTATTATTCTTTTCATTATTACTAGTAGTGAAATGTTTAATTATAATATATATATATAATGTTATAATCTGTATGTTTTTTTCGTAGGGAATAAATTCTGAAAACACTGTCTTCATATTTGGGTGATAGCATTTACATTATAAAGTACATGCAAACCAGCAGGCAGTGCTGCTGCTAAATTACTTCTCCACAAACGAGGCAGTGCTTTTCTTCCTGTTATGCACAGAGAAATGCAGCTAAAAATGTTTTCAATATAATATAATACAGTACTGTATATTATAATATTATTATATAATGCAATATTTTCTTTCCCCCCCTCCCATGAGCTCACCACTCTTGGGAGGGGCAAAAGGGGTCGGGTGCAAAGAGAGCTGGGTGGCGGCCGGAGGCGGAGGCCTTGGCGGTCCGATTCTCGGCTACAGAAGCTAGTTGTCGGTACGTGGAATGTCACCTCTCTGGCGGGGAAGGAGCCTGAGCTGGTGCGTGAGGTGGAGAAATTCCGGCTAGATATAGTCGGACTCACCTCAACGCACGGCAAGGGCTCTGGAACCAGTCCTCTCGAGAGGGGTGGGACTTCATTCCACTCTGATGTTGCCGGCAATGAGAGGCGACGAGCAGGGGTGGCAATTCTTGTTACCCCCCGGCTCCAAGCCTGCACGTTGAAGTTTAACCCGGTTGTTTGCGCTTATGCGCCAAACAGAAGTTCAGAATACCCGCCCTTTTTGGAGTCCTTAGAGGAAGTACTAGAGAGTGCTCCCTCGGGGGATTCCCTTGTTCTGCTGGGTGACTTAAACGCTCATGTTGGCAACGACAGTGAGACCTGGAGAGGTGTGATTGGGAGGAACGGCCCCCCTGATCTTAACCCGAGCGGTGTCTTGTTATTGGACTTCTGTGCTTGTCACGGATTGTCTATAACAAACACCATGTTCAAGCATAAGGGTGTCCACATGTGCACTTGGCACCAGGACACCCCGGGCCGCAGTTCGATGATTGACTTTGTGGTTTTGTCGTCGGATATGCGACCACATGTTTTGGACACTCGGGTGAGGAGAGGGGCGGAACTGTCAACTGATCACTACCTGGTGGTGAGTTGGTTCCGATGGTGGGGGAGGATGCCGGTCAGAGCTGGCAGACCCAAACGCATTGTGAGGGTCTGCTGGGAACGCCTGGCAGAGTCCCCTGTCAGTCCCCTGACCCGACCTCGGATAAGCGGAAGAAAATGGATGGATGGATGAATGTTTTCTTAAATACATTTATAAAATGGGCCTTGAAAAAGAGGGGTTGATGAGTAACTTCTTTTTTTTGCTAATGTCCCAAGACAGTAAGTGCCTTTAGATTGGGAAGGGGCCCAGAGAAGCATTGGCTGCTCATTTAGAAGAGCGATACAGACTTTCATTTCAGAGTCATCTTCACCAGATTTGCAGTCACTTTATCTGGAGGGACCTGATTACACGCTAAATGTGGCATCAAAATGGCTCCGTAGGCAACACTAATCCACCCTGATGCGGCCAAACTCCAGTATGGCCAAGATCAAAGAGCTGTCAAAGGACACCAGAAACAACATTGTAGATGTGCACCAGGTTTGGAAGACTGAATCTGGAATGGCTAAGCAACTTTGTGTGAAGAAATCAACTGTGGGAGCAATTATTAGAAAATGGAAGACATACAAGACCACTGATAACCTCCCTTGATCTAGAGCTCCATGCAAGATCTCACCCTGATCACAAGAACGGTGAGCAAAAATCCCAGAACCACATGGGGGTGACCAAGTGAATGACCTGCGCTGACAGGGGCTTCAAATCCTGCAGTGCCAAATGTGAAAAATGAAACCAAAGTAGAACTTTTTGTTAAAAACTCAACTTGTCGTGTTAGGAGGAGAAAGAATGCTGAATTGCATCCAAAGAACACCATACCTACTGTGAAGCATGAGGGTGGAAACATCATGCTTTGGAGCTGTTTTTCTGCAGAGGGACCAGGACAACTGATCTGTGTAAAGGAAAGAATGAATGGGGCCGTGTATTGTGAGACATGTAAACTTTTGTTATTGACTATATACTTATTTTCCACCCTGATTTGCAAATAACCTCTTTAAAAATCAGACAATGTGATTTTCTAGAATTTGTTTCTCATTCTGTCTTTCATGGTTGAAGTGTACCTATGATGAAATGATATGATTTTTAGGTGGGAGAACTTGCACAATTGGTGGCTGACTAAATACTTTTTTGCCCCACTGTATTCTCTGACAAACCATGTGCGTTATGTGTTGATGAACAAGAATGAACAGGTAGCGCCAAAACAATTTGTGGTGAGCCGCCACATGAAGGAATGTATTGCAAACATTAGAATGCTGTGATGGAGAACACAAGCTTGGCTGCACAAACAAAGATGTCCTTTTTGTGTGTTTTTACACAGATATGCAGCATCGGTTAAGGACGGATCGCAGTACTTTGTGCTCCTCATCATTACAGACGGTGTCATCTCGGACATGGCCCAGACCAAGGAGTCTATTGTTAACGTAAGGGCCTCATCTCATATGTACTCTAGCTACATCTGTCTTGTGGCTCTAAATTAGATGTCCAAACCTTTTCCAGCGAGGAGCACATAGTGACAAATGAAAGGATGTAACTTTGCCAACTTTGATATTATGTAAAGATATACTAAGAAGTTACTACAGAAAAAAAAGAATATCTGTTTTTTCATATGGATGAAAAACTATATATATATATAAAGATATATACTGTATATTTGTAAATTTTCTTTTTGTAATATTATGACTTAACTTAATTTTCCCCAACCTATTTTTTCAAAAATTAAAACTTTTTTGTAAATAAATAACATATTTTCATTCTACTATTATATAATTTATTCTCCTAACATTAAAGGTTTATCCTGTGAAAGTTGCACCTTTTTTATTGTTATAATAAGACTAATTACAGCTGTTTTTTCCTGTTGTTTATGGGTTCTTTCTTTCTTTTTGTATTTATGACTTTATTGCCCTAATATTTTGACTTTATTCCAGTAACCTTATATAATTTTCCGCAACCTACTTTTTTCCTACTTGGTTGTTTTATTTGCAATGACAATATTTTTTCTCATAACATTACGACATAATTCTTGTAAAATTCTTTAAAAAATGTTTTCTCATTGAAGTACAATTGTTTCCCCTTAATATTTTGATTTTATTCTTGCAAAATTACCCTTTTTTTTCCCATTTTTTGATTTTTTTCTGTTTTTGTTTTTAGGTTTCTTGTTAACTTATATTTTTGGAATGTGCCACGGGCCAAAATCAGCAGTGTGTCACAAATGCCCCCTGGGCTGCACTTTGGACACCCCCACTCTAATGGTACTTTGTAAAGATACTATTAATGCAATGGACGATGTGTTTCACAGTCAAATCACATGAATTCATATAGACAGTGGAACCTCGACATAAGAAAACCTCATTAAAAGAAAAAAATCATAATAAAATTGGGCTTTGAAGATATTTCTGTCCCATTTAACAAAAAAATACTCTCTGCCATTGGTAATCTCCCATCATCCTCGTCCTCAGTGGTCAATCACGGTATCCTTTAGCTCAGGGTACTGAAAACCCCCATCTATTGTTAAAAAAAAAAAAAGTCATTTATTTTATTATTTTCTCATTGTTTTTTTTAACATACATACACATGCAAATGATTATGGTAGTTGTGTATTCGAGTAGGTACAATGTTTACACTTTATACTACTTTTTCCGAGGGGGCTGGAACGAATTACTCCAATTATATGTAAATCTTGTCTCATATTACAAAAATTCCAAAACTCAAAAGCCCCTCCGGAATGAATGAATTTTTTATTCTGACGTTCCACTGTATAATGTAATGCAAGAGTTGAAAACATGAAAACGTTACTCTTACTGGCATGTAGGTTGTAAAGAAATGTGCAACAATTAGATTAGGGAGTAGAAATATTTCCATAACTCAGTGTTGTTTTTAGATATACAGTAGTGTTCAAAATAATTCCAATATGACTAACCTGCTTAATTACTGTTATTAGTATATTTTTATTGCTACATGGCAAACAAGTTTCCAGAAAGAAACAAGACCTTAGACATTCATGATATGCACGCTCTTAAGGTTGTGCAACTGGGCAATTAGTTGAATGGGGGGTGGGTTAAAAAAAAAACAGTAGTGTCTGCCTTTGACTTTACAAACACAAAACTATTTTGTTGAAAATTTATATGTTTCTGTGATTCGGCATTCCTGTGAATCACTAAACTGATATTTAGTTGTTTTTTCATAACTGCTTCACATCTGTGTGGCATGGAGTCAACCAACTTGTGGCACCTTTCAGCTGTTATTCCACTCCAAGATTATTTAACAACAATCCACAATTCATTAACATTTCTTGGTTTTGCTACAGAAAGAGCATTTTTTTTTATCTCACCCCACAAGTTCTCGATTGGATTAAGGTTCGGGTGGGCTGGCCACTCCATAACATAACAACATAACAAGATTTGGCTGGTTTACTAGTGTGTTTGGGATCATTGTCTTGTTGAAACAGCCATTTCAAGGGCATGTCCTCTTCAGCATAAGGCAACATGACCTCTTCAACTATTTTGACATAAGCAAAACTGATCCATGATCCCTGCTATGCAATAAATAGGCCCAACACCATAGTAGGAGAAACATGCCCATATCATGATGCTTGGACCACCAAGCTTCACTGTCTTTACTGTGTAGTGTGGCTTGAATTCAGAGTTTTGGGTTCGTCTCACAAACTGTCTGCGACCCTTGGATCCAAAACGAACAATTTTCTCTCTCATCAGTCCACAGAATGTTCCTCTATTTCTCTTTAGGCCAGTTGATGTGTTCTTTGGCAAATTGTAACCTCTTCTGCACATGCCTTTTTTTTAACAGAGAGACTTTGTGGGTGATTCTTGCAAATTGATTAGCTTCACACAGACGTCTTCTAACAGTCACAGTACTTACAGGTAACTCCAGACTGTCTTTAATCATCCTGGAGCTGATCTTTGGCTGAGCCTTTTCCATTGAGGATATATTTCCATCCATTTTGATAGTTGTTTTCTGTTTTTTGCCACATGTCTCTGGTTTTGCTTTCCATTTGAAGGCGTTGGAGATCATTTTAGATGAACACCCAACAATTTTTTGCACCTCATCAACTTTTTAATCAAAGTATGCTGTTCTTCTGAACAATGTCTTGAACATCTCATTTTCCTCAGGATTTCAAAAAGAATGCATGTTGAACAAGTGCTGGTTTCATCCTTAAATAGGGGTCACCTAACTCACACCTGTTTTTACACAAAATTGATCACTGATCACTGCTTTAACGCCACTTATTTTTAACACACCCCTTTCAGCTAATTGCCCAATTGCACAGCCTTAAGAGTGTGCATATAATAATTGCTGGGTCTTGTTTGTTGTCTGAGAATCTACTGCACCTACCCTTAACTTGTTTGCCATGTAGCGATGAAAATATACTAATAACAGAGATTAATCTGGTTAGTCACATAAGACTGCTATTATTTTGGACTCTACTGTAAATCATATTAGTCAACTATAAAGGGTTTTTCTTTGCCATTCCAACACAGAAATGATGTAACCGGAGAGCCTGTTATTGCTGTTATTTTCTAGTATTTGCAGCCATGCTCTTTCCTTTGACAGCATGCTATTTGCCCTCTGTCCTTCCCCTCCATCACTGTCAAATAGTGTATTCCTGTGGGAAGCCAGAGTGTGCATAAAATACAAAAAAAAAAAAAGACTTTTTAAAAATAAAATAGACAGTGAGAAAGTCAGCAAACAATGTATAGGACAATGGAGGGCAGCAGAGACTGCTTAATAGAACACAGAAACTCTTTTCCATGGCTCAACAGCCTGGGGTCATCAACACATCGCTGCAAACTCACTCCACTGCTCATTTGCAAGCTAAGTTCAGGCTTGCACGTTGCTGCTATCATTATTCATTCCCATTTTTATTCATCATTGTGATTTATCGATATTTCCCCTCCACATGCAGGCTTCCTGTCTACCCATGTCCATCATCATCGTGGGGGTGGGCCCTGCCGAATTTGACGGTAAGCAAACAAGAGCATTTGAAATTATGAGTAATGGTTGCCCTTCTAGGGAATGACAGGTTTTGTTTATTCCTTTTTTTTTTTTTTGCTTTATTGTCATCAGCCATGATTGAATTGGACGGCGATGAGGTTAGAATTTCATCCAGAGGAAGAAATGCGGAGAGGGATATTGTTCAGGTACGTATTGCCTCCTCCAGTATTTAGTCCTCAAAATTATTATTTTGAGAGATAGAGTTGAAAAAACAGTCTTATATACATAATAATCACACGTCTCATATCTATACATAATATGTCATCACTGAATGTATTTGTTTGTGTTATGTAACACTTCTACTCCTCAACCGCTGCACACAAAAAGGTGAAAATTTACACCCCGTGTTGCTTGCTATTGTTTTTCTGACAAATACACCACAGGGCGACACTGGTATTAAACCCCACGGTTTGAATGTTTTGACCATGATTGTATTTACTGTGGTAATGAGGTCAAAAAGGTCCAACTGAGACAACTGGACTTTTTGTTTGTTGAAGACACTTGACCTTTAATCCACAAGGTTTCTTCACATCAAAGCATAGAAGTGGCCTTGTTTAAGTCTTTGGTGGGTGTGGCCCGTGGGGGTGGTTGGCGAACGAGCGTCCTGCAGACCGATTGCTTTAGTCCTCCTGGTGGGGAAAACCGCCCTGTGGCCACTCATTGTTTAAAGAGGGTGTCTATCTCCACAGGCATAGCAAACGTTTTCACACTTCTTGGAAACCCTAAAGGTTATGTTTTTCCCACTGGATGAACTTTACACCGCCGCTGTCAAATGGCCTTGGCCTACGCAGGTGGCCCAAAGAGGCATGCTTGTTAGTTGTAACAAGCTAAACATCCACACACACACCCTACATGCATACATACATATACACAGCATCTATGTAGAAAAGCAAGTTTTTTATACGTAGCAGCCAGTTATGCCTACAGCCTCTCATTATCAGCAAGGTAATAAGGCCCGCTGACACGACAAGGTTTGAATCTAAATTGGCCTCCCTTTTATGATCTTGTTCTTGTAGGTTCCAGCAGCTGATTAAGTAAATTCAACAATCGCCGTCAATCGCTTCAGTAGCATAACATCCAAGCGTGTACTGTACTTTTAAGACGCATTGTAGCCAATCCAAGTGGGTGAAACGCCTGTTAGGACTTAGTTTGCATCCTGTCATGTTGTGTTTGGATAATACTGGGGTGTCATGAGACGAAACGATACACAAGCTTGGACCCAGGAGGACAATACAGAAATTGAACACTGGTTTTCCAAAAAGTACAGTAAAACTATAAAATTATATGACTTTATCTAAGCGGCACAGAAAACGGATGGGTGGATGACACTATTTTGCAATCTGTTCATTCAATTTCCACTACGTTGCCTTGCATTGCTCCTCACTAGGCTACACTCTTCTGCACTCTGTGTGCATGCTTCCACCCACCGAGACAAATAGACCGTGTGAGTGACAAAGGGACTCACGCCATACATGCCATTGTTCTATGGTATTATGGCTGTGTGGAGGCTAGAGACGAGGAAAACCGACACGCATGCGCATGGCAGTATACTTTGGCTGGCAAAATGGCGAAATGAATTCACCAAATGAAACACAAATACAAGGCAGAAGCATCCTAATTGTCAATTTAGTATTCTAGATAGATAGATACTTTATTAATCTCCAGTGCATAATTAGGTTGTGTTGAAAAACCACTTGTTGTGGGGGAGGAGTGATCTGCTCAGTCTTTCCTCGGAGCAGGACAGCGAGTGTGGACTGCCACTAAAACTGATCCTCTGTTGGGAGGTAATACTTTTAGATTCAGATTCAGAAAACTGTATTTATTCCCAAGGGGCAATTCATTTGCAGCTTACCAGCCGTACGTTCATCCATTCATAATCACGACAAATATGAAGCAAGTGAAGAATATCAGTCATTACCCTTAAATCATTTAACACTGCAGTGCAAAAAAAAACAAATACAGTACGTGCAACAGATGTTAGCAATTATTGTTTAAAATTTGCATTGGATGATGCTGGTTGTCCATCATGGAAAGGAACCTCCTCGGTGTCCTTTGCTCTGCCACAGATCTCAGGCTGTTCATAGACCTATACACAACATTTTTTTTAAATTGGTTTTCATTATAGGGAAAATCCCCATACAGATATCTCACGTTATTACATTTTTATGCCAATATCCAGTCAGTGGGCCGATATTATCAGACATCCCTAATAATGTTAACGAACACCTCCCCAGGAAGGTGTTCGAGAGGCATCTTAACCAGATGCCTTAGCCACCTCATCTGACTCCTCTCAATGCGGAGGAGCAGCGGTTCTACTCCAAGTCTCTCCCAGATGACAGTGCTTCTCACCCTATCTCTAAGGGAGAGCCCAGCCACCCTGCGGAGAAAACTCATTTCGGCCGCTTGTACCCGCGATCTTCTCCTACCCAAAGCTCATGACCATAGGTGAGGGTAGGAACGTAGATCGACCGGTAAATCGAGAGCTTTGCCTTTTGGCTCAGCTCTCTTTTCACCACGACAGATCGTTGCAGAGTCCGCATCACTGCAGACGTCGCACCAATTTCCCTCTCCGCGCGTTCAATCCTTCCATCACTCGCAAACAAGACCCCGAAGTACTTAAACTCTTCCACTTGAGGCAGGACCTCATCCCCGACCCGGAGATGGCACTCCACCCTTTCCCGGGCGAGAACCATGGACTCAGACTTGGAGGTGCTGATTCTCATTCCAGCCGCTTCACACTCAGCTGCGAACCGATCCAGTGAGAGTTGAAGGTCACTGCTCGATGAAGCCAACAGGACCACATCATCTGCAAAAAGCAGAGATCGAATCCTGCGGCCACCAAACTGGAACCCCTCAACGCCCTGGCTGCGCCTAGAAATTCTGTCCATGAAAGTAATGAACAGAATCGGTGACAAAGGGCAGCCCTGGCGGAGTCCAACCCTCACTGGAAAAGGGTCCGACTTATTGCCAGCAATGCGAACCAAACTCTGACACCGGTCATACAGGGAACGAACCGCCTGGATTAGGTGGTCCGATACCCCATATTCCCGGAGCACTCCCCACAGTATTCCCCGAGGAACACGGTCGAATGCCTTCTCCAAGTCCACAAAACACATGTAGACTGGTTGGGCAAACTCCCATGCACCCTCAAGGACCCTGCCGAGAGTATAGAGTTGGTCCACAGTTCCACGACCAGGACGAAAACCACACTGCTCCTCCTGAATCCGAGATTCGACTATCCGGCGGATCCTCCTCTCCAGAACCCCTGAATAGACCTTACCAGGAAGGCTTAGGAGTGTGATCCCACGATAGTTAGAACACACCCTCCGGTCCCCCCTCTTGAAAAGCAGGACCGCCACCCCGGTCTGCCAGTCCAGGGGCACTGACCCTGACGTCCATGCAATGCTGCAGAGTCTTGTCAACCAAGACACGGCCACAGCATCCAGGGGCTTAAGGAACTCCGGGCGGATCTCGTCCCCACCATACACGGTGTTGACTGTGCACTGCTTCCCCCACCGATGAGGGCGGATGGTGGTCCAGAATCTCTTTGAAGCCATCCAGAAGTTGTTTTCCATGGCCTATCCTCCTAACTCCTATCCTATCCTCTAACTCCTCCCATGTCCGGGTTTTTGCCTCAGCGACCGCCAGAGCTGCAGACCGCTTGGCCTTCCGGTACCTGTCAGCTGCCTCCAGAGTCCCATGGGACAAGACGGCCTGATATGACTCTTTCTTCAGCTTGACGGCATCCCTCACCACTGGTGTCCACCAGCGAGTTCTGGGATTACCGCCACGACAGGCACCGACCACCTTACGGCCACAGCTCCGATCTGCCGCATCAATAATGGAGGCACGAAACATCGCCCACTCGGATTCAATGTCCGCTGTCGGAACATGGTCAAAGCTCTCCCACAGGTGGGAGTTGAAACTCTTTCTGACAGGGGACTCTGCCAGGCGTTCCCAGCAGACCCTCACAATGCGTTTGGGTCTGCCAGGTCTAACTGGCATCCTCCCCCACCATCGGAACCAACTCACCACCAGGTAGTGATCAGTTGACAGCTCCGCCCCTCTCCTCACCCGAGTGTCCAAAACATGTGGTCGCATATCCGACGACAAAACCACAAAGTCAATCATCGAACTGCGGCCCAGGGTGTCCTGGTGCCAAGTGGACATGTGGACACCCTTATGCTTGAACATGGTGTTTCGTTATAGACAATCCGTGACGAGCACAGAAGTCTAATAACAAGACACCGCTCGGGTTAAGATCAGGGGGGCCGTTCCTCCCAATCACACCTCTCCAAGTCTCACTGTCGCTGCCAACATGAGCGTTAAAGTCACCCAGCAGAACAAGGGAATCCCCCGAGGGAGCACTCTCTAGTACTTCCTCTAAGGACTCCAAAAAGGGCGGGTATTCTGAACTGCTTTTTGGCGCATAAGCGCAAACAACCGGGTTAAACTTCAACGTGCAGGCTTGGAGCCGGAGGGTAACAAGAATTGCCACCCCTGCTCGTCGCCTCTCATTGCTGGCAACATCAGAGTGGAATGAAGTCCAACCCCTCTCGAGAGGACTGGTTCCAGAGCCCTTGCCGTGCGTTGAGGTGAGTCCGACTATATCTAGCCGGAATTTGTCCATCTCACGCACCAGCTCAGGCTCCTTCCCCGCCAGAGAGGTGACATTCCACGTACCAACGACTAGCTTCTGTAGCCGAGGATCGAACCGTCAAAGCCTCCGCCTCCGGCCGCCACCCAGCTCTCTTTGCACCCGACCCTTTTGGCCCCTCCTACGAGTGGTGAGCTCATGGTCCTACTTTGCGGAAATCCGTTTATCACGATTGGGTCTGGAACCATTTAACCGTGATAACGGAGGGATGACTGTAGATATTATTTTATTCAAATCTAAAGAAAACAGTACTATCTTTGTATTTTTGCAGTTTTCCTATATTATTATGATTTTTTTTTTAACATTGTTTGTACATGTTTTGTCACAATGTGCACCTTGAGTCAGTGGGAAGCCCTTGAGCTTTCTGTGATATTTTGTGCTTCCTGTAATAGTTTATTAGCATTTGCACACACTCTCTCTTTCATTTCCTCCCAGTTCGTCCCGTTTCGAGACTACATCGACCGGACGGGGAACCACGTCCTAAGCATGGCTCGGCTAGCCAAAGACGTCTTGGCCGAAATCCCGGACCAGTTCCTGTCTTACATGAGGACCCGCGGGATCAAGCCAGCGCCTGCGCCGCCTCCTTACACTCCTCCAGGACAGCCCCTCCAAACGCAGATATAAAAGGAAGGGAAAGTTCAGTTTCTGAGTCAAATTTGAAGCCACTCTCCATGCCTTATGTGTCGTGGATACCAGTGGTCGTTCTCGTGTTTCGGAGCAGCTGCATGCCAGGGCCAGGAGAGTGGAAGGGTGGACTGGGAGGGAAAACTCTCTGTTTACTTCCACTGTTGAGCATTCCTATCACTGTCTGGAATCTTTTTCTTTACCTTTTAGCCTGGTGGCATTGAAGGAAAAACGAAGAAGCAGGTTTTACCTTGAATTTACAAAAAATATGTCCCCAAACAACACAAGGAATGTAAATAATCTTTCTGTCTCTCACTGTTTACAGTAAGGATTTTTACTGTTCATACTTTTATACTTCAAGCTTGTGATATTCTCTCTCTTTCTTTTGTCCTGACGTGCGTCAGGTAGCTGCAGTGCAGATCCCGGTAGCCCGTCTGTACCGTACCGTGCCGTACCGTACTCGACTGTATTCCTGGTGTTTATCGACCTTTTTGCATGAGTGCAGCCTGGAGCACGTGCATGAATATAGCGGCCCTGCACTACCTCTTCCAGCCATCCGTCTGTTTGGAGGTTGGTGGTGTGTGTGTGTGTGTGTGTGTCTGTCTGAGTGTGTGCAGTGATGGAGAGATCCAGTCTGTCAGTCTTCCTTATCAAAAATATCCACGTCTCTTTCCTCTCTGCTGTGTTTCCATCCATTCTGATTTTCACTATTAGTAACCAATACACAGCCTACCAAAATACATCTTATTGCCTCAAATGAATACTGTTGTAAAACACAAAAGCCAAAATTATTGTAGAAAAAATATTTAGGCTACTCTAACAATTGCCAAATGCTATTTTTTTTCTGTTACAGGAAGTGTATATTATTCTGTTTCAAGTAATATTTTTCCACAAAAAACAATTTAAAAATAAACGTTTATTAAACACTGCATAATTAAATTATATTTGAGACCCTATTGCCTCAAAATTAATACTGTTGTAAAAAAACAAGTTCATTAATTTATTCATCTTCTATACCTCTTATCTAGGGTCACGGGGGTATGCTGGAGCCTATCCCAGCGGACCCAGGGTACACCCTGGACTAGTCACCAGTCAGTCAAAGGGCACATATAGACAAACAACCATTCACACTCACATTCATACCTACTATGGACAATTAAGAGTTGCCAATTAACCTAACATGCATGTTTTTGGAATGCGGGAGGAAGCCGGAGTACCCGAACACACAGAGATGCTCAACGGAGATTCCAACCCAGATTTTCCAGATTTCCTGACAGTGTGGCCAACATACTGTGTGGCACTGAAAAACAAAGTGTACCAAAAAGGTGGTAGAAAAACAATTCAGGCTTCATTACTGCAAATTAATACTTTAGCTAATGCTAATTGCTAAAAAAGAATATTTGTTTTTAAAAACAAACATTTAAAAAATAAAATTTTGCTAATTTGATTTTCTTATTAATTTTTTGTTATCATTTGTTATATAATAATTGTTCTTATTAACCAATGTTTATTACACCCATATAGTTTACGTTGCCTTATACTACTGTACATCTTTACTTAATTTTACATAAGTTACAGAGAAAAAAATACAGAGACGATAAGTCCATACAAATAAATTACTTTTTGTTTTTATTTCAGCATTAGTAACCAATGTAATATTACACATAACAAATTGGGGTTGTTTCCCTTATAAACACTACAAAATTGCTTTAGTTTATACAGTAATGTATCTATCTGACCTTAACACAAAGTATTTAGAAAATGTATTAACATAATAATGGATAGATTTGGGGATTATGTAGCGATTTACTTGCTTTTCCTTCCAAAGAGCTACTATGGCAAGGCAGGTTTGTTTCTACAGTAATCAATCGTACACAAGGTAATTCAAAGTGCTTTACAAAAAAGAAGGGTAAAATCACTTCAAAAAATCATTCTAAAATCATTACATAAAATTCCCTAAAATCAACCCGTAATACAAAAAAATAAAAAATGACTTAAAAGGGAATACCTTCAGTTGTCTTATGCTCAGTCGAAAAGAAGTCTTTTCAGCCTGGATTTGGACATTGCCAAAGTTGAGGATTGTCGCACATCTTTTGGAAGACTTCCTGATCATGTTTAGTACTGACTCTGGGGACCAGCAGAAGACCACTCCCTGAGGTTCTCAGAGCACGAAATGGTTCATGTGGCTCTAACATGTCAGACACTTACTTTGGGGCAAGACCATGAAAGGACTTCTACACAAGCACAGCTGTTTTAAATCTGTAGGACTATGTTCACATGCTGTCAGTGACACGTACATCTTAGTGTGGTCTGCATAGTTGTGGTAGGAAGCATTGCAGCTGCGTGTTAGTTGACTCAAAGGAAGCATGTACAAATAGAACAACAGGGGTCCCAGCATAGACCCCTGGGGAACCCCACAGGTCATAACTATTTGGTCTGAGGCACAGTTACCAAATCCAACAAAGTACTTTCCATCCTCCAGATAGGATTTGAAGAAATTTAGAGCAGTTCCAGAGATACCCACCCAGTTTTCTAACTTCCGTAATGAGATCACATGGTTAACCGTGTCGAAAGCAGCGCTCGGGTCTAGCAGAACTAAAAGTGAGACTGTGCCTGCATCTGTGTTTAGATGAATAACATTTGTCACCTTGATCAGACCTGTCTCAGTGCTCTGGTGGGGCCTAAATCTTGAATCTCTAACACATTGTTAAAGAGGAACACTAGACAGTAAGCTGTTGGTATACAACCTTTTCTAAGACTTTTCCCAAGAATGGTTTGTTAAGTACTGTGGCATCAAGACTGCTCTTCTTCAGAAGAGGCTTAATGATGGCAGTTTCTAGAGCCTTTGGAAATGTTCCAGTCTGAAGTGAGATGTTAACTAAATGAGTGAGTTGTGGTAGCAAACTGCCCAGCTGAGACTTTAGAAATCTAGCGGGTAACTCATCAAGGCAGCAAGTGGATGGACTCAAAACTGTTTTGTCAGTTGTAGGTGGATAGCTGGCAGCAGAATAGTTATTAGTGTTGTGGAAATGATTGCATTTTTTAAATATTCTGATCTTTGTCATGAAAGAATATTGCAAACTCCTTGCACTTAGATGTGGAAATGAGTTGTAGGGGCCGTGAAACTGGAGGGTTTATGCATCCTTTTAGTGTAGCACAGTTGTTACTACAGTTGGTGATGATTCTCTCTTGTTTAGTTGAAAACACGTAGCTTTTCTTTGCGCATATTTACTCGTTAAAATGGTGCGATTAAAACTCAAGGACTGTTTGGGTTCAAAATGCCAATTTTTTTTGGTCACTGCTTATTTTTCAGGTATTTTTCTTACGCCATCTTTTAGGCCTTACAGCCACAATGAATGGAAACACAGTTACTCTCAGTGGCTTGTCTCTTGTCAGCCTTGGCAGTCATGCCCACATGCTCGGGGTTTGTTTGTTTGTGTGTGTGAGTGTATGTGTGTGAATCTATGCTCTTAACGTCACGTTTCCAAAAGACAGCAGCTGCTCTCAAACGTTGTTTGAGCATGAAGAGCCCAGTGGTCAAAAACGCAATGAAAATACACATTTTGTCCATTCGTGGTTTTCTGTTTGGATTTGGTAATTTTCTTTTTTTTTTTATGTGTGAGTGAAACGCTGATTATCAGAAAATTATTCTGCATTTAGACTGTGTTTTCTGTATACGTGAAGGGTAAAAAAAAACATTTATTTTGTGGTATTAAGTACTTAACCTAATGTGACAAGATGAAGGTTACTAATTTCCAGTGGACTCGTTTTAAAGCTGGTATTAAGGACTGAAGCGATTCCGTGTTTTTGCTCCAATTTGTGACCAGTTGGATCATTACAATATCTACACAGCCCCCCTTATTTCATTTACTTTGTAGTGATTCATCCGATGTGTAGTAACTGAGATTGATCTAAGAGTGTGTGCATTTGTAGCAAGTAAACAAATTATTGCGTGTTTTCTCTTGTAGCAGAGTGACTGGACATAGAAGTGTGTGTTTGTTTGGTCTTGCAGTCACACGCTGCGTTCCAGGCATAGCTGGACACAGCGTTAGGACTACACGCCAAAATAAGAGCGCTCCTCACAGCGCTCGCTTAAACTCAAGTCACCCGTCTGTTTTTTGACGGGCGGGGTGGTCGCAGTGAGCTTTATTTACAGTAACTTTCACACGTGAATACACCAGTCAGCAGTCTCATGTTGATGACCTCTTCAATACAAGCAGACAGAGGGGAGCATCTGTTATTCAGGCTTTTATTTTTAAAGCACTCGCCAAAGCGAGTCACCAGCAGTATTGGATCGTCAGGAAAACTTCGGAAATGAGTTTTATCAAATCATTCCACTTGGGACCACACACAAAAATGTAAAATTAGAGCAAACTTTGAACTCCTTTCCTGTTATTTTGAGTGTACTTTTACGAGAATTTAGTAGGATATCATGCACTCTGATGCGCGTATCGCGCTCGGAAAACAGCATCCGGCAGCAAACGAATCCACAAACATTGTCGACACTAAAAACACTACAATATTACTGCATTCGGCCGGAATAAATAGATTGGATTTTAAAAGAACATCCTATTTCTTACAGGTCTTCAGGTCACTGGTGTGTGTGCGTGCGTGTGTGTGTGTGTTTGGGACAGGAATAACAGCTCTGACTGGCTTGGGGAGAATTGGTTGTCATGTATAAATCTCTAGAATATAAGACGACTCATCTTTTTCAAGTGCAATTTTATGTTCAGTCCAAACATGAATAAATAGAACCCTAAAATTCTCAACTTTTTTTTTCACAATTTTCTACTAAATTCTTGTGAGAATCACACTTTAA
Source organism: Oostethus manadensis (assembly GCA_024372805.1). Taxonomy (NCBI): domain Eukaryota; kingdom Metazoa; phylum Chordata; class Actinopteri; order Syngnathiformes; family Syngnathidae; genus Oostethus; species Oostethus manadensis. Next base: position 1,756,732 of record QODF01000219.1, on the reverse strand, counting down.
AAAGTCTAATTAGTTTGGAAGCAAGTGTCGTGAGTGAATGAGTGTGAATTTGCATAAATCTAATAATGTGTGTGTGTGTGTGTGTGAGGATTCCACGACAATGTGATCATTTGTTTACTTCAAAAAGCTATCCAAATACTACATCGTATGCTCGTCATATCTTCTCAAAATGTGCACTATGTTTGCATGTACAGTTTTACAAAGGATACACCAGGTCCTTTGGTTATATATACAAATATGATGTGCTTTCAACAACTATGTGAATCTACAGTATATGAAAAGTAACTGTACAAAAAATGGCCTTAACTCACTGATGATCTTTTTTTGAATTGTGCGATGCCTTCTTTAGAGAGACTAATAGTTTCCTGGAGTAACTGTTTTAAAACTGTGTTTTTAAAGTGTTTTTTTGTGCGATTTGTGTTTGGGGTTTTTTGGAGGGGTGGGTGTCCTTTTGTTTTTGTTTTTTAATCTGTGATTAATCAGAATGCATGGCTGAATACTGATTGTCTTATATTACATATGATAGATGACTATTTCCATATTGAATTATGAATTTTTCAATAAATATTGCTATTAAACCATTGATGTGCTCCTTCCTAAAAAAATATATGTATTTGTCAGTATAACTGCGTAAAAACAACTGACATCTGTTCCAAGCGGCAATTAGTAGGAATCTTAATGACACAAAAGTGCCAAAATAATCACTTGGTGGTTGATTGGCACACAATAACGCAGCAGGATTTTGACATAATACTCATTATTAAAAGTTGCTCTCATTTCAAAACTTTTTCCTCAGACATGGGTTATTGCTTGTGTGCTTGTCCTTAAACCTGCTGTGCTGTTTTTGCACATGTACTTCTCGTAGCTGCCGTTTACACGCTAACCTCATTAAAGTTCATAGGTAGTCGATGTCGCAATCGGTGTTGATCCCGCTCTGTCGCCGTGTTGGAAACAAATTAAATGCCTTGTCACACAATGCGTGTTGATTGGTTGCCGCTGTGTTTTATATATATTTATATATATTAAACACATACTGTAGATGGATGGCGCTCTAATTATCGCCTTGCATGCTTTCGTCTTTTACAGGGAAGTTATGCAAACTCAGAGTGGCAGGCGCATTACTGCTTTTAACATATTTGACAGTTCCAGTGAATTAAAATAAAAGCCTCCAATGGAAATATGAAGTACTATATTTTAATATTAATTGAATCAAGCGACCCAATCCATCAGAGCTTGTGGGCATAAAAATGAATGCTTGTTGCCCCTGCTGCGTGACCTCAAAAATGTGGAGAGCACATGAATTTTAAATATCACCCATCTGTACTTGGACTGACTTGAAAACAAATTCCAACAGCTGGCTCCCTGTTTGGCTGGCTATTGATCAAAACCCAAATTATGGCCTGCCTGCAGGCAGTCTGAGATGTGGCTATTCATATCATTCATATGCAATACACAAACATGCGTCATGCCTATGGAATACACAAACATGAGTCATGCCTATGGAATACACAAACATGCGTCATGCCTATGCAATACACAAACATGCGTCATGCCTATGCAATACATCATGCCTAATGCAATGCACAAACATGCGTCATGCCTATGGAATACACAAGAGGAAGGCATTTGGAGATTTGATTAAAAAGTTGATTGGAGAGAGGAAAAGCTGTGAAGAGGTACAAATTTTTTTGGGCTGTTCAGCTAAAATGATCTCCAATGCCTTAAGAAAAAGCAGAGACACGTGGCACAAAAGAGTAGACAAACAACTATCTAAGACAACTATCAAAACGGATGGAAGAATAACCAGAATGGCAAAGGCTCAGCCAATGATCAGCTCCAGGATTATCAAAGACAGTCTGGAGTTACCTGTAAGTACTGTGACAGAAGATGTCTGTGTGAAGCTAATCTATTTACAAGAATCTCCCGCAAAGTCCATCTGTTTAAAAAAAAAAAAAGGCAAGTGCAGAAGAGGTTACAATTTGCCAAAGAACATATCAACTGGCCTAAAGAGAAATGGAGGAACATTTAGTGGACTGAGAGTGATATTGTTCTATTTGGGTCCAAGGTCGCAACCCCCAAATTCTGAATTCAAGCCACAGTACACAGTGAAGACAGTGAAGCATGGTGGTGCAAGCATCATGATATGGACGTGTTTCTCCTACTATGGTGTTGGACCTTTTTATCACATAGCAGGGATTATGGATGAGTTTGCATATGTCAGGATACTTGAAGAGGTCATGCCCTTGAAACAGCAGTTTCAACAAGACAATGACCCCAAACACAAATGAAATGTTTTGCTCAGATGAAAGGCCTTATGGGAAATCTTTGAAAGAGTTGTTTTTTTTTTTTCATTTTAAACTCATATTGGCACATGTTTGGGTAAGTAGATATTTATCAGGTACACCTTTTGAGGGTTAAGATGCTGTGTGAATTTAGTGTTGTTTGCAAGATGACGCCGGGAGTCAGACCGATATATAGAGTGATGACCTCCTGCGATTTCTAATGGGTTGACAAGCTTGTTGCAAGTTTTATCGTAGCTCATGATTGATGACCCGCCTGGTCCATTTTATGACAAGGTCAAGTGCAGCTTATACATAACAATGTGTGATTATACTGTATTTGGAGGAAAGAACAATTCTGTTTTTCCTCCAAGTGTAGTGGGTGTAACTTGTTTAGTGGAATTGTCATACTACTTTTTGATATAGAGTCGACACCAAGATCTGATCATGTTCCAGTACAGACATCTGGCACTAAAAATCAATCTCTACCCAATACTCATTTCTGAAATTGGTCATTTCAGGCATTTCAAGGCATTTCAGTGTTTTTATGTTATACCAGTCGGATAGTTTAATAGGTGACATCAGCCTGATATTTCTTCTCTTCGCCTGATTTTGACTGAATATCAACTCGCCGATGTCACGCATGCTTTTACAATATTTAAATATAATATTCGTTTCATTGTGGGAGCTGATATCAGCCTGTTACTTCACTACAATGAAAACATAGTATCTGATCATATCTGATATCAGTTGGAATCTAAAATTGATTCCATTCTACAGCTAATTTATCTAAAGGCCAATGCTAATGTTTCATATTAATGTGATACTGCTACAGTTTAATAATTATGTATTTTTTCATATTTTATTTATGTGTTGACCTGTCAATATATGGATGCTGATAAATGGTCATGTCAAATACAGAGTTGTATCAGCTGATACAATGTCTGCTCAGGGTCTGATGGAGATATGGATACAATATCAGGTGTCAGTCCAATATTCATGGCCTGAACACCCCTGTTGTAAACCAAGATCTTTACATATATTTTAATTTAAAAAAGAATTAAAATAAATAAATGTTATGATGTTTAGAATTTTCTGAGAGCCATATGTGGTCATCAAAATCGCCACATCTGGCTTCCGAGCCACAGGTTCCCTACCCCTGCTCTCTACTGATATCACTCTGATATTTTTGTGACATAGCTCATGATGGTCCAAATATGGATGATACCAGACATTACATATGATGTAAATATGATACTTGGATTAATTCGTGCAACAAACATTGTTATTGGCCTAATTCCAATACTGACATGCGGTGTAAGCCTGATAGTCATATTTTATGTCGATGTAATTCTGATATTGATGCAGTCCTGATAATGGTTTTATGAGGATATTCGTCCAGTACTGGCATTTGGTGGTCTGATACAGTATCTCTATCTTATATCGATGTGATGCCATAACACCAAATGCACAGTTGTGCCATTTAAATCAAGAATCTGTGTTTCCTGCAACACAAATTTTCCTTGCTTTTCTTTAAAAGGGAGTAGGCCTGGCGCTTACCTCAGCATGGCATAAAGAGTTTTATTTTCCCAGTATCGCTTAAGAGCTACTAGCTGGATTGATGGAGGGGTGAAGAGACGCGCGGTGCTAATATCACTGTCAATCAACGCGTGTCGCATTGCCCGCGGGGAAGGCAGAATGTGCACGTGAAGGCAACATGAGCACACAAAGGTCAGCGGCACACAAGAGCGCTTATGCATGAAGTCACGCAGCAATGCAAACGTTCAAGTGACGATAACAGCCATTTCTGTACAACTTCTTTGCGCCTAATTGTTTAAACACTTGACTTGAAGGCTCACACGATGATTAGTGGTGACAAAAGGTCACACAAGGGTTTTTTTTGTGTTCTTTTGGGGGAAAAAACTGACGTCTAATGAGCACTGCCGTCTGTCAACCGGGGGCGCAATTATGTTTGCCTGTCACTTCCTGACACCGCCTGTCGCTTAGCAACCCCATCACCGAGATGCTGCTCGAGTTGGAATCTTATTTGAATATTTGCCTCCTCGTTTCAAAAGGAATTTCCTTAAAAAGAATGAGGATTGGGGTGTGACTGCATGAGAAGGCCTTCTAAGGAATTAGAAGTTTGAGGGACAGCGTGACTCAAATGAGCGCAGGCAGCTTTTATAATTACTGTGCCATTAAGCCATCCAAACACATCATTTGCCTTCTCGGCCCCCTCAACTCCCGCTGTTCTTAAATACCCCCGGCCATCGCCACAGTGCAAATTCCGCGGCTTCACTTTACCACGTTTTTTTCACCCCCAAAAAATACATTAATTAATAAACGATGCTCTTTTGTGGTTGGTTACAGCCTATTGTTTGTAAAAAAATAATAATAATAAAGTAATTTTGGCCTAAATAAGGCATTTTCAAGCACAAAAATGGCAAAAACTAAAATACATATTCAAGGCATCCAGCAGATGCATTCACATTGTGATATGCAGTGTCCTACACTGAGCACTAGGTGTCACTAATGTCACTGTACAATTTGATGAAACATAATAGCGGCAGATTTGATCGCCAGAACAACAGGCACAGTAATAATAATCCTCATAATCATAACACGGGTTACTGCTGCGGCCATAACCCACGCCAAGCCAATACTCAACTCAGAAAACCCCACGTCACTTCTCGTCCTCCACGTGTCCGGAAAACATTTACTGCAAAACACGGGGCTACCACAAACGCATTTCATTATTACCATATTTTTCGACCACTGGCTTACATGACATTACCTTAACACTGCATGAGGTCGGCCATGGCATGTTCCACATGAGCATGTCCAGAGTGTCCCATCCCGTGTGGAAGTGGTATGTTTTTGGCTTCTTGAGTTTAGAAGAAATACATTTGAGGCTAACTGGTGATCTTACTGGTTTGTTAGCATCGCTAGGTGCACCATAAGAGTTGTGCAGTGTGGTATAACAAAGAATAATATGAGTGTAAAGGTGATCACAGGGGTGTTATTTCATGTGTACAGGGGCTGTGATGATGTTAAAAACCGGATCTAGAACGTCATAAACAGGTTACAAAAATATTGCATTTATTAACACTCAATTTGCTGGAAACGTGAAGTGAGATGAAGGGCGTCACAGATGTTATATATTCTATAGTGGATGGTTGATGTTCATTTATGTGGTTGCACTTAGCAATGGTGTGAGCAAATCTGTCACTGCGCACGCTCTGCCCTGTCGAGCCAAACTGTCCTACAGCGCCTCCCAGTGGCACAATATGGTACTCATGCTGGTTGTGGACATAAAATATTACAGTATAATTATATTATAATTAAGTTATATTGCAGTGTAATAATTTTTTACTAGTATTTATATGAAACTGAGTGATACAACTTTAATATTAAATTGCAATTAAACACAATAGGTGTGTGTATTACTATGTAATTACAGTTCAAATGTATTTTTACATATTTAATACTGATGTGTATTGTCTTTTTAAAGACAAAAAGTAAACACATTTCTTAATATTGCAATATATAATTAACGTTCAGATTCAAGATTACAATTAAAATGAGAAAATAAATCTGTATAAATAATAGTGGTGCTTGAGTTATGATATACAAAATAAAATAATAGAAATGTACAATTTAAAATGTGAAAATTATTTATAATTCAAATAAAAGTAAACACGCTGCATTTCTGTATTTTGTTAAACAATAAAAAGATAACATTTACCTGTTAAAAATTACAATTCTCATGCAAAAAAGTCCAAATTTTTTGACAGGTTCTTTACAATTTTGTTGTTGAACATTAAAATGTTCCATTCTAATACACGGGCGCTGCTCAATAAATTAGAATATGACCAAAAAGTTTGGTACTGTGTGAAGGTGATGGGAAAACAAATATGAGGCCATCCAACAAAAATCAAAGGAAAAAATGTCTCTTTAATGATAGAGTAAAAATTTGACATTTTGTAAAAAAAAAAAAAAACCTTCACCTTTACTCTCTGATTGTACGTCTAATTACACCATACCCACTTTTCCGGCTTCTTAACAATATCCTGACATTCCCGCCTCTGTTCACCACATGAATCTCTGCGTGGCGCCGCCGTCCGACCAGTGGAAAGTCTTGGTGATGAAGATGTAAATGGTGGCGGCGTTGATGGCCGTGTACAGGAGGAACTCCAGCACCAGTCTGGGTAGGGACGGGATGGGCATGTGCAGGCGGTACATCAGGTACGGGACGATGAAATAGCGGAACTCCAGGAGCTTCTGTGGGACGGTGGCGCCCAGGAGGCACACCAGGAACGCAGAGCTCCAGAAGAGTGAGCGCGACTTGAGCGAATCCAGGAAGTTCCATCCGGCGAACACGTAGGCGGGGATGAGGAGGAAGCGTGCCAGCTCGTGCTTCTGGAACAGCCTTTTCCACACGTAGAAGGTGAAGTGACGGTTGTCTGCCAGAAGGTACTTGTGCACTTCAGTGAACTTCCACACCAGGAGCGAGGAGATGACGGTGCCCATGAGGAAGAAAAGCGGCTGCCTTTTCAGCGCCTGCAGGAAGCGGAGCACGCGGTGGTGACACAGCGACACGGGCAGGGAGAAAAAGAGGGAGAAGGCCAGGAAGTAGAAGAGCTGAGGGACGTTCAGGCAGGCTTCGTGGCTTGCGCGATCGCCCACTACAACCCCATCGTTCAGCCACACAAAGCAGAGGAACGCCACAGCCACCAGCAAGTAGGGCCACGCAACCAGCAGCACCCCCTTCACGTGACTGCTGGAGGTAAGGAAGTCCCCAGTGAAAGCCAGGACTCTTTTAGCTCCACTCCAAGAGAGAGGCACCTGAAAAGACCTGTCATCCGTCTTTTTGGCGTATGCCACCCTCCAGGCGTCGTCCATCTGGGCGGCCACCTGGGTGCCCGCGCAGAACGCCACCCAGATGATGTTGGTTTGACGGAAGAAGACTGCGCAGACTCCGAGGAGCGCCGCAGCCTTGTGGCAGCCGTGCAGCGTCATGAGGTAGGTGAGGAGGACGAGGAAGGTGGAGCCGGCGTCCGTGTAGTACAGGAAGTTGAAGAAGTAGAGCACGGGGAAGGTGGAAAGCGACAAGGCGGAGAGGATACGGCGAGCGGCTGTTTGCGTCTGGAAGATAAGAAACACAATCGCTAGTCAAAGATCCTTTTAAAACAGGAGCGCTACTCTTTTTAAAGTCTTTCTGTAAAAATGCTTGTTAACCTTTTACCAAAAAAATGAGTCAAAGATCCTTTACATGATAGGAGTGCTTTACCCTTTGTAGACCTGCTGCAAAAACATTCTCCTCCTCCAAAACAAATCTTTCGTGCTTGTAGATTTCATCAAGGGATGCTAGCGAATCGCCACCATCTTGAAAAAGCCGCTCCAGCTCTACCCCCTTGGAGGGTTCATGGGAGTTTGTCCAAACGGTCTACATGTGCTCTGTAGATTCGGAAAAGGCAATTGTCCCTTGTGGTGTCCTGTGGGGGGTGCTCTGGGAGCACGGGATGGGTGGCGTTCTGTGCCATATCGTTCTACCACCGGAGCAGGAGTCTGCTTGGCGTTGCCAGCGGTAAATCCTGCCTGTTTCCCGTCAACGTTGGCCTCCGCCAAGGCTGCCCTTTGTCACCGATTCTGTTCAGAATTGCATCGAGGGAGTCCAGCTCGGGAGGAGGGGGCTTAGGATTTCTTCTCTGCTCTGGTCTGCATGGTTCTGCAGACCATGTGGTCCTGATGGCATCAGGCTGTGACCTTCAGCGTTTACATATGAATAGAATAATGGCACAAATACAACGGTTTGAGATCCACTATCACAGACCTTCTCCCTTGGGTGCAGCCTGCAGATGAGCCCGTAGAGCAGGTAAAGGATGCCCCCGTTGAAGAGGAGGTTGATGAAGCGCAGCATGGCTGTGGAACATACCACATCACCTGGAAGGTCGGCGAGACGCACCACAGGTTTGATGATGCCCACGGAGACCAGGTAGAGTCCTGGCAGGGTGGTGATCATCGGGTCCCACTGTGGGAAAAAATACCAAAATAAGCTGTGAAAGTTGCTAACTAACAGTGTTGGTCTTGAGTTTGACAGTTTTCCGACCCGTGTTGCATTCTGGGAAATGTAGGATCTCTTGCTCGGGTAGTGGAGCTGCTCTGTACTACAAATACTGGCATCGATCCGATACTAGCCTGGTATCAACCCTCCCAGGCTGGTGGGGTCGGTATCATAAATGAATGTGCTGGAGATAGCAAGCAACACGCCATATAACTACTTGATTTCAAAACAAATCAAAAGCCGCCTTTTACCTCGTTGAATTTGCCGTCGCAGTACTTCTGAGCTTGGGCCACATGGAAAACCTCATCCATGTACGGCTCTCTTTGCTCCCGCGTGACTTTGGAAAAGAGCAGGCAGGACGCCAGGAAGTTGGTGCTGCACAGAGCAGTGAAGATGTAGCCTTCCAATTGATCCATTGTCCTTTCGACACGCAAACAAACGCCAATGTCACCGGAAACTAACTCTGACAATGTCGCTTAAGCCGCATAACGACCGAACGCTACTTGCTACTGTCGTTGCAATGAACGGAAGCGTTTCTGGTGGTCCGCTTGGGAAATAGGGTCGATATATCAACAACAGCTACGCTAATAATATTTCCGGGATATCGCTGTACTCACCATTCGTTTAACATCGACGAATGGCCCGGCATAAAAACAAGCATAATTGATGTATAACAGTACTTTAAATCGGATGTAGTATTTATGACCGTATAGTCGTTTCGGCTTAAACGGTTTACCGAGGAGGCTAGTTCCGGTGTTGCAGTGTTATTGGTCCCCGAGACACATTGCGCGGTGTGTTTCGGTGTGCTCTGAAATCGCGACAATGCATTTATCTCATGAACTGGAACTTTTCCCCGACCTCATTGTGACCCAGATGCTTTTCAAAGATGTCAAAAACGCCGCCGAGCTGAGACAAAAAGCGGTGGAGGGGACAATAACCGGAGCCTTGGTCAACCCCACGATGGTAAGTCCCAATAAACCGCACGCGACACCGGATGCAGGCTTGCCTGGGAACAATGACGTCACCAAGCGTGTTGTTTACTCTTTTCCAGCTCGTGAGCCCCTTCCAAGTGCTGGTGGCCGCAAACAAGGCCGTTCACTTACACAAAACGGGTAAAATGAAGACAAGAAGGTTGTTTTCCGAGATCATCTTCAACCTGTCACCCACTAATAATGTAAGGTTGCATTTTAGTGCCTTTACATAACTACAGTACAGGTTTAAAGTTCATTTTGCCCCGACAGATCTCAGAGGCCTTCAAAAGGTTCGGGATCTCAGACGGTGACGACTCTGTCCTAGTGGTCTTGGTCCACAGCCAAGAGGAATCCCAACTTGTGTCAGACGTGGTAACCAGAGTGGACGGACAGCAGGTTCCAGCGGACGACATGTCCCTAGTGTCAGACCCTGCAAAGATTAAAAAGGTGCTGTGGAATCGTGCATTTTACTGTTTCTAATCTCTCTAATCCTCCCATCTCCTCTTCCAGCTGTACAAAGTCACCCCCCAGGAGGAGAAGTGTGGGACTCTTCTGGATGCAGTCATTTGCAGAATGGCCACCAAGGATGTCATGTAGCTGCTACACTAATCTTTACACAGTACACCTTATTGGTGTGTGTCATAATCTGAATTTGTTACAATGCAAAAACTCAATTAAAAAGGACACGTTGTATTTATTTTACTGTTCCTCTTCCATTATTGAGTTACTTTAAGGATGTGTCCGTCAGTCTGGGAGGTTTCCGAGCTCGTCTGTTCTGATGTTCCCACCGCTTAGAGCGTTCTATAGCATCCTTTCCTTCAAGGTCAGGTATCTTGTTGGAAGCGATGGCGGCAGACCCCGGCGGCTCCACCACCAGGCCCGCCTTGTAGAGGGTGGACTCGGCCGCTTTGATGTCGTCATCGCTCACCAGGACTATTCCTTCCATGTAACGCTGGCACAGCTCGTAGGGCAGCGTGGCTGAGGAGAACAAATGGAAGGGTATGTCAAAATAAGGACACGCAGATGGGAGTTATTCATGTTCTAACAGTAACTTTGACGGCTACAAAGGGTACACGGAGAACACGTTGAGTTCTTCACCCATATTATAGTTGTGCTGTTGACTGATTCATGTTAATCGGTTTTACACATTTGGGCTGGATATTGTTTTTATTAGTTTGCGACAACTTCTAAATGCCAACTTGCTTTTTTTCTGCTTTGTTTGTATTATTTCTTTAATATCATGATAAAACTTAAGAAAAACATTAGAAAAATTACTGGTTTGTTGAAAAAAAACCGTACGTTTTAATACAGTATATAAATTATGATTATGATGAGGAGAGATAGTGAAAATATTGGTAGAAGGATGCTGAGTTTTGAATTGCCAGGCAGGAGGCCTAGAGGAAGACCAAAGAGGAGGTTTATGGATGTAGTGAAAGAGGACATGAAGGTAGTTGGCGCAAGAGAAGAGGATACAGAAGACAGAGTTAGATGGAGGCAATTCATTCGCTGTGGCGACCCCTGAAGGGATAAGCCGAAAGGAAAAGAAGTATATAAATTATGATTATTCAATTTAGATAAAATGATGTTAATGGTGAGTTGACTCGCAAATATGTATGAAGACATGAAAGCGATGACATTTCATTGTCACATTTACAATAATGATTCCAACATACAATCATTTTATTCAATGTACTGTTCTAAATGTATTTGATAAAAGAATGTATTGCATTTCGATTGGTATTTTTACTGCCTGGTAAGTGAGGAGTAGTTTATAAAGCTTTGTTACCTTGTTTTGTTGTCGAGGAGATGCTACCTGCGAATGGCGGTGCAAGTCCAGACGCAATGCTGTATGTGTCCATTTCCACCAGCCTTTTCTCTATGAAGCTCTTGAACATGGTGCAGGCTGGCCTCACATACAACATTCCCATCAGCTCTGCTGCCGTTCATTTGATCATCATTTTGTCTTTAAGGCTGTACCTCCTTCTGGTTGCACTCCGTACATTCTGGTCTTCCCACAGCCAGACAGCTTAACTGCAGCCGCCACTCCGGCCAGCAGCCCACCACCACCGCGTCTGGATTAGGCATGACCTCTAGCAACTCCAAACCCAGACAGAACACACAAACACTCAATTAAAGGTGATCCATTTGCATTTTTTCTGTTATTCCAAGCTTAAGTGTACCTGGCATTTCCTGCTATATGGTCAAGATCATCAAAAGAGGGCAAGAAGATCATGTTGTCCTCCTGAACACAACGCTTCACCATATTCCTCAGGCAGGAAGAGGGAGCTCGCTCCACATTTAGCCCGTAACTCTACAGACATATAAGCACAACGGTAAAAAAGGAATATATTGATGTGTGTGTGTGTGTGTGTGTGGGAGATGAGGACGGATCTGGAGACTGGAGCAGTTTCAGGCATCGTTACTTTCCCTTTCCACCTATAATGTTTTGACGCATATGAAAAACGCCTTCCCATAATTACCAGAAGACATGGTGACAAAATGGCCACCTTTAGATCTCCTGGCAAACTGGCTGGCCAGTCCTCTAATTTTGAAGGACCCTGCAATCCAAAACACACGCACTGATTTAGTGTGCAAACGTAAAAGTACAATAGTTCATACCGGTTCTTTGCATGTTCTCCAGTTTGATGTGTACTTTGCGAGCCTTGCTGGGAGGGGCAAGGTGGTTTGGCTCCAGGAGACGATGGGGGTGTTTATGACCCCCAAGGGGCTGCTTTCAACTGAGTGAAGTTGGCCCCCCAACCTTCTCAAAACTCGGCTCAAATAGTCTCATTTGTTTGTGCTGCGTTTGTGCTGTTTTGTGCAATTAAAATTAGCGTTTGTGCTACTTTCGTTTTTGAGTTATTACAGTTTCTTTTATAGGTCAACCAAAGGTCACGCAGCCCCCCATTTCCTCCAAATGAAACCAAAATAATCCCATTTGTTTGTGCTGCGTTTGTGCTGTTTTGTGCAGTTAAAATGAACAATTGTGCTACTTTTGTTTTAGAGATATTAACAATTAAAGTTTTGAGCTATTACATAATCGGTCCGTCAACATGCTCTGAATGAAACCAAAATAGTCTCATTTTGACCGTCCTTGTTTGTGCTGTTGGGTTCAGTTAAAATCAAATTTCGCGCTGCTTTCGTTTTGGAGATATTGCGCGTTTCTTAAAGGTCACCCAAAGGTCACGTAGCCCCCCGACATGCTCCGAATGAAACCAAATTAGTCTCATTTTTTTCGTCCCGTTGAGTGGAGTTTTGTGCTGTTAAAATAAAGATTTGTGCAGCGTTCCTTTTGGAGTTATTACACATTTAGTAAAGGTCACCTGAGGTCGCTCACTTGAAAACAAGCTCCGAATGAAACACGGGTGGTCTCATTTTGATCGTCCTCGTTTGTGCTACTAGGTTCAGTTGAAACAATCATTTGTGCAGCGTTCGTTTTGGAGTTATTAACCATCAATGGTGTGTGACAGGTGTGAAGTTGGCCCCCCAACCTGTGCAGAACTCTGCTCAAATGGTCTCATTTTTTTCGTCCCGTTGAGTGGAGTTTTGTGCTGTTAAAATAAAGATTTTTGCAGCGTTTGTTTTGGAGTTATTACACATTTATTAAAGGTCACCTGAGGTCGCTCACTTGAAAACAAGCTCCGAATGAAACACGAGTGGTCTCATTTTGATCGTCCTCGTTTGTGCTTTTTTTGTTGACCTATAAAAGAAACTAATAACTCAAAAACGAAAGTAGCACAAACGCTAATTTTAATTGCACAAAACAGCACAAATGCAGCACAAACAAATGAGACTATTTGAGCCGAGTTTTGAGAAGGTTGGGGGGCCAACTTCACCCAGGGGATTCAGGGTGACACTGTCAGCAGACACCTCCTCACCCGTCTGTGCACAACAATATTACTTGCAAATGCTTTTTTAAGTCCTCAAACATGTAAAAAAAAAAACCATCATTGTCAGTTCAACTCCATAAAAGGATATTTCAACATTTTGAGATGTGTAATCTAATCCAGTTAATTTCTACTTGCTAGCTCAGCAGGCAGATACAATGTTCTCATTAATGACTCCAGTTGAGTTCCATTTCGGAGCATTTACTTTAAAGCAATATAAACCTGAACATACAGAAAACATTCAACATGGACGAAATGCATTTAAACAAATGCGCTAGCTCGATGCTAATCTACACTGTAATTTCCATACGCGAATATTAGCGATTAGCAATAGCTATTTACATGGCGAACACTTCCAAACAACTAGTTGGACCTTGAAATGTACGTTCCACTTAAACAGATGATGCATTATAAAACATTACATACTTTCAGGTAAACATTTTTCTACAATTGCAGCAGAGACGGGACTAGCACGGAGCCGCTACTTCCTGACTACGGCAGCGCACGGAGGACAAACTTAACGTGAGCGCATGCGTACGTACGTGTAAGAATACGCGCCATATTGTTGCAACTTTTGCACCGAGTTGTGCAAAGTCACATACCCTTCAGGAACGGAATATGTTTTACAGTTTTATAATTTTTGTATGTTACCGTGTTACATCCATGAAAACGCACAACCTAATGAGCAGCCTGAAATTAAATGTTCCGCTTTGACCGGCGATTCTAGCCGGACTTATTTCCCCAACGGACTGTAATCATGGCAGCCCCCTGTTTGTGATTGATGATAATGAATACATTGTTGTTCGCTCTCTTATCTTAAATTAACATTAGTCTCGTGACCAGGATTTTTTTTTAATATGGGTGTTATAAGGCACGTCGTGTGCGCCATGTCAGGCGGCGTTGACAGCTCCGTTGCGGCCTTGTTACTAAAGAGAAAAGGTGAGACGAACCGTCATGGGTCAGTTCATTGGGTACACTAATGACTTTCCGGTGCAAAAGTTCTATCAGTTGTAAACGTGGAGTCTCCATGTTGCTGTTGTTACGCCTTCGAAGGCTATAACGTGACTGGAGTGTTTATGAAGAATTGGGACTCCCTGGATGAGAGCGGTGTATGCACTACGGAGAAGGACTGTGAGGACGCCTACAAAGTGTGCCAGATTCTGGACATCTCTTTCCATCAAGTGTCTTATGTTAAAGAGTACTGGCATGAAGTTTTCAGGTATTTCAAGCTACTGTGTACTAAATATAAATCAGTTTTCTACCTAAATGTGCACCTTTGCAGTAATCTGTTGAAGGAATATGAGAAGGGCCGAACTCCAAACCCGGATATTCTCTGCAATAAGCATATCAAATTCAATCATTTCTACAAGTATGCAATCGCAAATCTCGGTAAGCCTAATTTTGAGACGTATAAGATGTGTTAAGCCATAGCAATAATAGTCCTTATGAATACAGGCGCTGACGCCGTGGCGACCGGCCACTACGCGAGGACCTCCCAGGAAGATGATGAGGTTTTTCAGCAGATGCACAAAACCCTGCCCCTGGTGTTGTTCAGAAACCGATTTGATTTCAGGAACCGTATGTTTGTTTTTGTGCATCTGTGCCTCATTGCTTCATCTTTGCAGACACATCTCCTTCTTCCGTCTCAACAGCAGTGAGGATGTACAAGGGCGCCGACCTGCTCAAAGACCAAACCTTCTTCCTTAGTCAGATCTCCCAGGATGCCTTGCGGCAAACCTTGTTCCCACTCGCCGGGCTCACTAAAGAGTTTGTGAAAAAGATGGCGGCCTCAGCCGGCTTTCACCATGTGCTGCAGAAGAAAGAGGTACTGCCAAATAAGCATGGCGTGAGGATGATTTAATTTGAGCTTCAATTTAATGTTGTTTCAGAGCATGGGCATCTGCTTCATTGGAGAGAGGAACTTTGAAAACTTTATTTTGGAGGTAAGCTTTATACAGTATATGACACATATTTAATGACTTACCAATACATTCATATATTTTCCCCCCAGTACCTGGAACCTAAACCTGGCAACTTTGTGTCCATAGAGGACGGCACTGTTATGGGAACACACAAAGGTATTGCACGATAACTCAGTAGTTCTGGGCGGGGCTGGAATGAACTAATGTTAATTATTCTTTTGCCTGTCAATCAAGGTTGGTTCACTCTGACGCTGGGCCAGAGGGCACGTATAGGGGGCCTGAGAGACGCCTGGTTTGTGGTAGACAAAGATATCATTACGGGCGACGTATTCGTGGTGAGATTGCTTTTTAAGATACAAACATTTGGCAGTAGGACGGCAAATAGACAGACATTTAAAATCACGTCATGTAGTATTTGCTACAAAAGTATTCAAATTTAGTCAGCAAGAGATCCTTGGTCTTCATACGAGTTGTGTTTTAATGGGATTTGGAACTTATGTGTAATTTAACACCTATGTCACTCACGCTGTACAAAGTCCATGTGAAGCTCATATAAAATGCAGGACTAAAAACATTAACTGCAAGAGTTACATGCAAAAAAGAACTCTTTACTATTATTTCTGTGGTTGTCTTGCACACTGGAAAGGGTGTTGCAAGGTAGGGAGAGGAAGACTCAATAACCTTGAGTCTCCTTTCTGCTCCTTTCTCCTTGCTTCGTGAGGCGTTCAGGCACAACCACCAGATTTGGTTGCTAATTGTTTTTCATTTTCATGCATTTACCCCCGATGACAACTTGTGTACCCCTGGGGGTTCGCGTACCCCACTTTGGGACCCTAAGGCTTAGACCAAGCATGCAGCCAATGTTGGTCAGCATTTCTCCACTTTCCTTTTTTTCCTGCCTTTCCTCATTGTAGTGACGAGCGGCTGCCTACGTATTCTTCCTAAGCAGTTCTTCTTATCTCAAAACGCCTTGACACAGCCTGTGTGGACAGGAGTCGACTTACAGCGCACGACAGCAAGAGCGCTCAATTTTGTTGTTCTCCTCCCAGGCCCCTTGCACCAATCACCCGTCTCTATTCCGTGACACCGTGCGAACGGACCGCTTTCACTGGATAACGGTGGACCCGCCTCTCGAACTGGCCAGGAGCAAGACGATGGAGTGTAACTTCCGCTTCATCCACCAGATGCCGCTAAGTGAGTTGTTGCTTCTG
Organism: Oostethus manadensis; assembly: GCA_024372805.1. NCBI lineage: Eukaryota > Metazoa > Chordata > Actinopteri > Syngnathiformes > Syngnathidae > Oostethus > Oostethus manadensis. The sequence continues at coordinate 1,740,398 of QODF01000219.1, read as the reverse complement.
GAATTTCCCCTTGCGAGACCAATAAAGGCATATCTTAACATCACAGGAACATCAATGGGAAAGAAAAAATCTTGATGTTTTCCCCCCACCCTAGTTCCTTGCACTGTGACGCTGAACATGGATGGCTCTGTGTGGATCTCACTCTCGCAGGCAGTCAGAGCTTTAACACCTGGACAGGTTCAGTTCACTTTGTTTCTCCAGCACAACAGCGAGTGTTTAAGCCAGTGCTTAAATTGGCATATTGTGTGTCAGTTCGCAGTGCTCTACAAAGGCGACGAGTGTCTGGGTAGTGGCAAGATCATCCAGCTGGGTCCCAGTGAGTTCACCATCCAAAAGGGACGGGAACGCTCCGCGGCGGCAGCTGGGCAGCTCAGAAAAGAGAAGCAAACCCCGGAACCAGTCAGATGACACAACCACATAAAGTCTACTATTTTTTTAAGTATTTATTGCACATGTTCATAATGCACAACTCCAAGTCACAATGAAAGGTTACACACAAACTGTCTTTCTGTTTCTTAATGCAGTGACTCTTATATTTATCCGTTTGCAATCACTCATGTTATCCAAAACTTCAAAAATCCAGAAAAAAAAAGTTTGTATAAGTTTTGCTGTAACGTTTAGTAACTGCTACCGCCAAGTCAGCAGTTTGTGAACAGACAGTATCAACACAAACTTCCTTTTGTCCAAATAAAATACACTATACTATCAGCAAATGAATGTGAACAGGGAGAAAAGTTATAATGGCACAAAAATATATTTTAAGAGCTTTTTTCACTGTGAGACAATCAACGTTCGCTCAATGCGTGTGTGCTGATCTTGCGTTCCCATTTCAAATACTTGACGTGCAGCAAAAGAAACTCCAACCTGAACTCTCAAAAAAAAAAAACACACATAATTTATTCTATACCATTTTGTAATGCAATTCTGGTGAAAGACGACAACAAGCAGTAACACCACGATGACCGACACAGTGTAGCCCCGTGGTTTTCAAACTGGGGGCGTTCAATTGAGGAATTTGAATTGACTTCACCCCACAGAATTTTCAATTGAAATTGAATCACAAGAAATGGAATTGAATTCATAGCAATTCTGAGAAGTTCATTCTCATCACATATCGGTAAGAATTAGATACTTTTAGCATACATTTTTCTTCCAAGTGGAAGTGCAGGCACTAACATTTAGCGTACTTGTTGACCTTGGAAAGTTTAGCAACCTATCTTCAATTCAAAGTGACAAATGAAACTGATTTTAATCATTTATTACTTTACAGGGTGAAGGTGTTGCATATAATGGTCAGCAGTTCTTCAGATGTTTTGTCATTGAGGTGGAATCGTTCTGGTCTGAATATGTGGTTTGCAACACCGAAGAGCCCCTCAACAGGTGCAGAGGAGGATGCTATGGCCAAGATATTTGGGCATCCATTTCAAAGACTTGGATAAAGCAAGGTATTCTGGAAGATGAAGTGCTGTTCCTTTTTGGAAGATTTTTACAATTTTAATGATCTGTTTTGTCTTTAATTTTAATTTCAGATTAAAAACAAATACAATTACTGTACTTAACTATCTACAATAATAAAGTATTGCGCTCATAAACTCCATTCAATCATAGTTTTATACAATTGATGTTTTAAATTTATACTGTAAAGCAGGAGTAGGAAACCTGTGGCTCTTTTAATGACCACATATGGCTCTCACAAGTTTCTAATCACCATAACATTTATTTTTAATTATTTTTTTCCTAAAATATATGTAACATATCTTGCTTTACAACAGGGGTGGTTGAAGTGCGGTCTGACTGATTTTTTTTTACCGCGACACAATCTAAAAATGCAATTTAATAAAAAACAGCAACAATTGAAAAATGATCAGTAAATTTACAAAATATAAGTAAAAATATTAGGAGAAAAAAGTTCTAATCTAACCAAAAAAAGAAGAAAATTAGGTTGTGGAAAAGGATGTAATATTAGGAGAATAAAGTCAAAATATCACAGGAATAACACCCAGATAATGAGAAAAGATGAAAAATTTGGAAAATAAAAAAACCGCAGAAATTCAAAAATAAAAATAAAAAAGTCAAAATCTTAACAGAAAAAGTCACAATTTTATGAGAACAAAGTTATGAGTAAAAACAATGTCATTTTTGTAACAGTTTTTTATTTTTTAAATGTCTAAGTATTAAACAAAACAATATAACATTTTAATTTTTTGATTAGGTTGGGGAAGATTAATTTGGGAATAAAGGTAAAATATTTTGGCACTAAAGTCATAATACTACAATTAAAAATAGAATTGTTTTATAACGTATAGTGCATCTTGTATTTTTTTGCTGACGTTTTAAAGTAAACATGACAGGAATCACAGTGTTAAAAATAAAATTCAAAATATAAAACCTTCTCAGCACTTGAATCCATCCAATTCAGAGACTTCTAAAATTGTTGGCACACTTTTAATTGTCCTCACTTTTCAAAAATACATTTGAAAATATGTGTTTTTTATGGCTCTCTTAGCCCAAAAGGTTCCCCGCCCCTGATGTAACAGTTCATGGTTACATGCACCTTAATTATGCATCTCAAATTCCATGGAATTCCAGTTCTACTTTCTGCAATTTGAATTGCAATTCTGCTTCCTGTTTGGACCCGCAATTGAAATTCAAGAATTGAATTGGAATTTAGGGGTCATTCTCAAATTCACTTCTGAATTTGTTACAGCCCTGTTTTGCAGGTTGGATTATAGTGACTGGTGCAGCCAAATGCTGCTTGCTAACCAGTATTATGGCGAAACCAAGGAGTGTTACCACATGCACTCACCCAGCTGAAGTTTAAAAAAGGTTTCTAAAGGTGGACTGGCCATTGGAGTATGTGGGAGCAGAAGAACAAGAGTTGAATATGGGTGACATTTTTTTCCAATCAGAAAGGGCTTCTCTGAGCCAGTTTGAAGAGTGAAAAGTTTGGACTAAATGAGCGCATGTGGAACTGGGATGCTTTTAATTGGATGGCCGAACTCGATTCCCCGAATAGTGTTACTCTGCGTCTCCCCTCGTTTTTTTTATCAAGACAAAAGTAAACATATACAGAAAATGTCACTTTCAAGTACATTTCCAGAGTGAAATAGTTCCACCACAGTGTGCTCCAAAACACAAAGGAAACAAGGAAAGAAGAAATGATAAACTTGACGATGAATTGGGTGAGATAGTTCTACAGCCCGGTTTGTATGGAACGGACAAAAAAGAAACCTATACTGTGAAATACTCCTTGTTGTACTGGTACTTGGTAGTTAGCTCCAAAAGGAGCTTACCAAAAGTGGACCAAGTACTTGTGCGTTGTAGTGCCGCTTTTGTCCACAGGTGGCGGTATTGTACAAGTTAAGCCTTACAGTTGTTCTGCACTCCACGTGTTGAAGGCTTAGGTGGGCTTTTTGTGCCTTTTAAATACAAGGCCTAATAATTCATTCAAGTGTTGCATGTGTATTAATTCATTATTGCAATTGTAAAATGTCACAAAAAGCAATACGCAGATCATATATGTAATATCATTATTTAACATGTATTTTATTCTTCTTGTCTCGTGTATTTATTTCATTCACATTTATTTTTTGCATCTAAATAAATATTTCGCCCAAAATGCATACAAGCTCTAAATGACTTAAGATTATAGCGTACGTGTTAATGTTTTATTAAGAGGATTTTTGTGATTTTTTTGATAACTGCAAACAGTTTTTGCAAGATTTTCCCTTCTTGTCCTGTACGCTTGCTTAATTTGGCCTAAAATAACATAGCAGGACAGTCGCGTCTTCTTGCAGAGGATGCTTGTAGTACAGTTTTTGTCCGCAAGGGGCGGTGTTGGACAAGATAAACCTTCCTTTGGTAACGCAGTGTGTTTTTTTTGGGTCCAAATGAACAGATCCAAACAACTTACAAAACTTGACATTTTCAGACTGTCCTTTTATTAAAGTGTGAAATTCCACCAGATAATTGTTGTTAAAGAATTAAACGGCAATTCAGTGTATACATAGCTTTATCAGGTTGTATTTCACAGTGAATTAATGGACAAATTCATACTTTTCACATTTCATTTATTAAAAATAAATAATAGGAAATTATCTATCGGAGGTAAAAAAAAAAAAAGACATCACTTTGTATGGATGACATGATTAACCTTTCTGCAGAATATTATATTAATTGAAATAACCAAATAATTTGCAAGGTTTTTCCGCCTTGCACTTTATTGAAACAGTTGCGGGGGGGGGGGACAGTCTTTAAAGTGCATCAGGAATTTAAAACAAGTGCTTGCCTTATTAGGTTAACAATACACTTGTGCGCATTGGTCACCCGGTCAGAACCACTTCCTAAATCTCCATGAGAAAAAAGCCTCCCCCTGCGAACGCGTCCCGGTGGGGGAACCCAGCAGGTTTATGGTAATAAGGTCCTTGGGAGGAGGAGAAGGAGGAGGAGGAGGAGGAGGAGGTGGATAGACGCGAGAGAGCCGCGGAGCCATTTTGTAGTCATTTGTAAACTCCCGTGGGCTGGAGCGCAGCAGCTGCGCGCCGCGGATCCACTGACACCATGGACGCAAGTTAGAACTTCCAGCATGAAGGATAAACGTAAAACGCGCCGCGGGGAGAGGGAGGCTTAACGAAAACAAGCTGTCTTGTGAGTGTGCCCAGCATGGAGCTGTGGAGCTTTTGGGTTTGGGTTTGTGCCCTCAACGCGCAGCTCGCGGCAGGTTTGGAGCTTCACCTCACGGAGACTTTACGAGCCGGGACCCTCTTGGCGAACCTGTCGCTCGGACAGGGATGGACTTATAAACTTGACAGGACTTCATCAGCTGAAACCACAAGGGAAATTTTCCAAGTCGGGAAGCACAGTGGACTTATCAGACTGTCCCAGAAAGTAGAGTGTGCGCGCCTGCTGAGGAACCCCGCGCCTGTCCGCTTCACAAGCAGGTCCCTTACATCTGGAGATGTGATTTTGACACATTTCTACGTGTTTGTCCACGGACAGGACTGTTTTATTAAATACAAGAGAAAGACCACTCCAGACGTGGTGGACATTCACATTAAACACTCTTTAAACCTGGAGGCAACTTCCTGTCTATCTGCGGGGGATTTGCTTCTTAACACAACAGGATTTTTACCTTCTTTAACAACAAGCACCCCATTTCTGGACACTACGTGTGTCGGGCAACATTTTGCCGCACTGTTTAGACGTGGAGGTTTGTTTTTTGCCAGTCACTTGTGTCCTGAGCGTATCAGGACGGTGGATTTGGACTGCCGGCTAGACAGCTCTGAAGGCATCGGACTCAACATGCGGCTCAGTTTGGCTTTCGGAAAAGTGTCTGAACATGGATTCATAGCTGAGGAAATGCCCGGGGAATCGATCCGCAGAGGTAAGCGACAGGTGAACACGTCCCCCCAGTTCCAGCTGCCAAACTACAAGGTGTCTGTGCCCGAGAATGAGCCTGCCGGGACGCGGGTCATTACCCTGAAAGCCACGGACCCGGACGACGGCGAGGCCGGGAGGCTGGAGTACGACATGGAAGCGTTGTTTGACAGCAGGTCCAATGATTTCTTCACTATTGACACTCAGACAGGCAGCATAGCAACCATTCAGGCTTTAGACCGGGAGGTCAAAGACACGCATGTTTTTAAAGTGACAGTCAGTGATAACGGGACGCCAAAAAGACAGGCCACCTCTTACCTGACTGTCATCGTGAGCGACACCAACGACCACGGCCCCGTGTTTGAGCAGAATGAGTACAGAGTCAGCATACGTGAGAACGTTGAAGTTGGTTTCGAGGTGATGACCATCCGTGCCACCGACGGCGACGCCCCTGCTAACGCTAACATGATCTATAAAATAATAAACATGGATGGTGTTAACATCTTTGAGATAGATGCCCGGAACGGCTTGGTAAGGATCCGAGAGCGACCGGACAGGGAGACGAGAGCTCAGTACCAGCTGATTGTGGAGGCTAACGACCAAGGCGAGGACCCGTGTCCCCGTAGTGCCACCGCAACGGTCCACATCTCTGTGGAGGATGAGAACGACAACTACCCACAATTCAGTGAAAAGAGGTACATCGTGCAGGTGCAGGAGAACGTGGCCATCAACACCAAAGTCATCCAAGTGGAGGCAACAGACAAAGACGAAGGGAACAACGCTAAAGTACACTACAGCATCATCAGCGGCAATGTCAAGGGCCAGTTCTACATCCACTCCCCTACTGGCGTCGTCGACGTCATCAACCCTCTGGACTACGAAATGATCCGGGAGTACAATCTGAGAATAAAGGCGCAGGACGGTGGCAGGCCTCCGTTGATAAATGGCACCGGAATGGTGGTGGTGCAAGTGGTGGACGTCAACGACAATCCCCCCATGTTTGTCAGCACGCCCTTCCAGGCGACCGTTTTGGAAAACGTCGCCGTCGGCTACTCTGTCATTCACATTCAAGCAATCGATGGCGATTCCGGGGAAAATGCCAGACTGGAATATCGGCTCACTGATACCACTCCCGGTTTCCCGTTCGCCATCAACAACAGCACCGGATGGATTACATCAAGTGAAGAGCTGGACCGGGAGACTACTGAGTTCTACAGCTTTGGCGTAGAGGCCAGAGATCACGGCGTTCCTGCCATGTCATCCTCTGCTAGCGTTAGCATCACTGTGCTGGATGTCAACGACAATGTGCCCACATTTACAGAAAAGATCTACTCGCTTAAAATCAACGAGGACGCTGTTGTCGGGACTAGCGTGCTGACAGTGACCGCTCTGGACCGAGATGTCAACAGCGTGGTGACTTATCAGATTTCCAGCGGCAACACCCGGAATCGCTTTGCCATCACCAGCCAAAGCGGCGGCGGTCTTATCACTCTGGCCCTCCCGCTGGACTACAAGCAGGAACGTCAGTATGTCTTGACAGTTACCGCCAGCGATGGAACCCGCTCGGACACCGCGCAGGTGTTTATCAACGTCACGGACGCCAACACGCACAGGCCCGTTTTCCAGAGTGCCAACTACCAAGTGATGCTCGGCGAGGAGCAACCAGTTGGATCCACCGTGGTGGTGATTAGCGCGACGGACGAAGACACAGGAGAAAATGCACGCATCACATATATTATGGAGGACAGCGCTCCTCAGTTTAAAATAGACTCGGACACCGGCGCCATCACGACCCAGATGGAGATTGACTACGAAGACCAGGCGTCCTACACGCTGGCCGTCATCGCCAGAGACAACGGCATCCCGCAGAAATCAGACATCACCTACGTGGAGATTATCATCGTGGATGCCAACGACAACGCTCCTCAGTTTCTCAGAGACATGTACCAGGGCAGCGTGTTTGAAGATGCACCGGTCTACACCAGCGTCCTCCAGATTTCTGCCTCAGACAGAGATTCCGGCTCGAATGGCAGGCTGAGCTACACGTTCCAGGGCGGTGACGACGGCGATGGGGATTTCTTCATTGAGCAGTATTCTGGGATCATCAGGACAGCTCGCAAGCTCGACAGGGAGAACGTTCCTGTTTACAATCTGAAAGCTTTTGCCGTGGACAGGGGGGTTCCACCTCTAAAAGCAGCCGTTCCCGTACACGTTGTCGTTCAGGACATAAACGACAACGCTCCGGTGTTTGAGAAAGATGAGTTGTTTATTGACGTAAAAGAAAACAGCCCGGTGGGCTCGGTCATTGCCCGGATCAGCGCCACCGACCCCGACGAGGGCACAAACGCTCAGATCATGTATCAGATAGTTGAAGGGAACTTTCCACAGATTTTTGAGCTGGATATCTTCAACGGCGAGCTCTGTTCACTTGTAGACCTCGACTATGAGACCAAAACAGAGTACGTCATCGTGGTCCAGGCCACCTCTGCGCCGCTCGTGAGCCGAGCCACCGTGCACATCCGGCTGGTGGACATGAATGACAACAGGCCGGTGCTCCGGGACTTTGAAATCATTTTCAACAACTACGTCACCAACAAGTCCAACAGTTTCCCAGCAGGAATAATTGGGAGGGTGCCCGCGCATGACCCGGATGTGTCGGATAAGTTGCGGTATACGTTTGTGTCTGGAAATGAGCTCAACCTGCTGCTGCTTAGCGAGGACTCGGGGGATTTGCGGCTAAACAAGGACTTGGACAATGACAGACCCTTAGAGGCGCCTATGATCATCTCTGTCACAGGTAAAACACCTTTTCTAAATGTCTATGGCCGTATATGCAAATGAAGTGATGATAATGGGCTTTCTTGGAGTAAGGGTGATGTCAACTAGTTGCGCCGTTCGGTAAGTGAGCTGCGGGCTCTTTGCAGGATCCGGTTCAGCTGCTTTTGTGAATGCATTGTGTGCAAGTAGATGGTTCAGGTCATAAAATGTGCTATTTGGAGGTTGCATGCATACGGTTGTCAAGCTGCTCTGCTTTTGTTACACTTCCTTGTGGGGTGAAAATTGCTGATTTTTGTGCTACAGAAGCAGACTTTGTTCTTTAAAAGTTAAAGATTAGACCAATGCAAACATATCCAGCTAAATCAGTAGGGTGAGGACTCCAGCTTTGGCAAGCATGCACAAGAAAGTGTTGCAAGAAACTCCATTAATCAGACAGGGATCAATCAGATAGAATAAACTCCTGACAGCGGCATGCACCACCTCTTTTGTCCTCCCCTCTCCCTGCAAAACGGGCAAACAGCCCAACCCGGCTCCACTCTTTCTTGTCATGTCGTCTTATTCCCACTCCAGTCAAGTCAGCCATGATTCTAATTGTTGCATGTCTTTGGATGCTCTTGGACAGTGATAGAAATTTTTTAGTCACATCAGGTGGTGGAAGTCTTCCGCCTTGCTTGAGAAGTGTTGTTTTGCTAAGTGACTAGTCTTTGTCTCAAACAAAAGGCAGGCCGTCCTTTATTACTGTTAAAGGGAGGGTATTGGGTGGCTGACCTCAATAGATCCAGACCTTATAGCCCCCCCCCCCTCATTCAAAGCAGCCTCCTGTTTGTCAATAACAGCTGACTGCCCTTGTAGTATCCCTGACAACAGGCACCCCACGATGGTTGCAATCGGGGCCTTTATTTGTTGTGTCCCTACACTGTAAGCACAATCATCCATGTGATCATTCAGTGTTACACCTCCACTGTTACATTTCAAAACCACTATCTTGTGTAACAGAAGGTGCGGGAAACACTGCCATTGATTATCCTTTGAAGTAGCGCTTTTGTTTTGGTGCCTGGAAAGCACGGGAAGGTTGCTCGCCGTCTCTCTTGAGATACACTCTCTAGCCATAACACTGTCCCATCTGTACTCGCACATAGCTGAGGCTGTTCCTATTGTCTCTCTTGTCTTTGCCTGTGGGATTTCACATTAAAACGTTGTGGAAAAACGTGACGTGTGTGTGACGGTCTTGGGAGTCCTCAGGTGTCACTGTTATGCACCTGTTTGCTTTCTTGTGAGGAGTTTCATGTTGGATGCCAATGATACCATCTGAAGGCTCACCACTTTGGGTAGTGTACTGTATGTCTCGTATTGTCCATGCACCTGATGGAGTAGTCTTTAGCTTCAGATATGGCATTAATCACAGATCTTTATTATCTTTTTTAATTGATGCTGAAACTGATGGATCTTATTTTGTTGAGCACCACCCTCCCCTTTCCCCCGTTGTCCGCTATGCATCTGGTTTTCCATTTAATCCTGTTCAAGGAGTCGCATAGCTCAGCTTTGTCACCACAATCCACACTTTCACTCCCACCCTCCTATTTTGACATCAAAAGATTTGCTATGATCTGCTCTGACATTGGCCTCACAGTCAGGAGGTTCAGGGTTCGAATCTCCGTTGGGCATCTCTGTGTGGAGTTTGCATGTTCTCCCCGTCCGTGCGTGGGTTTTCTCCGGGTGCTCCGGTTTCCTCCCACATTCCAAAAACATGCATGTTAGGTTAATTGGTGACTCTAAATTGTCCATTAGAGTGTAAATGTGAGTGTGAACGGTTGTATGTTTTTGTTTGTCTATCTGTGCCCTGCGATTGACTGGCGACCAGTCCAGGGTGTACCCCGCCTCCTGCCCAGAGCCGGCTGGGATGGGCTCCAGCATCCCCGCGACCCTAATGAGGATAAGCGGCATAGAAAATGAATGAATGAATGCTGTGATGTGTGAACCAGTTTTCTACTTCTCCGTTGGCATGTTGGCTTTGTCCTACTCGCTTGCTTATGTAACTTCTAAGCTGACACGGGATGTCTCACCTGTGGGATCAAAGCAGGACAAGGGGTGAGAGATGACCATGAACTCCTCTGCACACGACCTCTCACCTCTAACTGATGGGCGGACCAGAGAGGTCTACTAATTGAAGGGTATAATGGTAGATTTGAACAGATGTCACACTGCTTAGAAGCTACACAAAATCTTCGCTTTTCTTGTTGATATACCATCCTGTGGCATTTATTCGAAAGATTCTGTCATCCGTAAGGGAAATGTGCTATTCTTTATTTTGCCCATCATCCACCACCCTTACGTGAAACATGGAGCCTTATTTATTTCCCTTTTCTGTGCGTTCCAAAGTGAGAAAACAAGTTTGCATGAGGGAGCTAACAATGCACGTCATGGGACCCACCTATTTTGCCCTAAAAGTCCTGACACTCTGTTATGAATATAAGGGTGTTGTCTTTCCGTGTGGTCGTCACGGCTAAATGCAACCTGACGGTGACAGAATGTTGTTCCGTGACTGTGGTAGTCGCCCCCTACTGCTTTTTTGTGTGCATTTGTGCAAAGAAACCTTGCTTTTGGTTTAATAACCAGCTTTAAGTCTGTGATTGTGTGCTCAATCATATGGAATCACATTAATATGTTATTAATACAAAAATAAATAAATAAAAGTTATTTTGACATTGCTTTTTCTGTATTGTCTGAGTTTTTTTTTTCCATTTTGGCGTTTTGTTTTTGTCTTTTCTTTTTGCTGTTGTCATTGCATTTACCGGGTGCCCTAAGCTGGCGACAAAAGCAAAACCAAATGAGGGACCCGCCCACAGTCCTTCTGCCAGGGTGACTAGTCCATACCTGATCACACCATTCCTGCTTGCAGTGATTATGTAGTAGCTTTGTTTCAATGTAGCTCTTATGTAGTGCCGGCGACTGGAAGCGAGTCACGGACAGGAAGTAACATTTCTATCACGCCACCATGCACATCTTTGGCACGGACGTCTTATGATGGCGTCCATACGAAAGCTGCTGAGACAAGCGGCTAACAGCCCGGATGGTTCTAGTCCCCCCGGCAGAAGGGTCCTTCATTCGCTTTAGCTTTTTGTCGTCAGCTCGAGGTGTCCGGTAAACGCAATGACAGGGAAATCAACGCCAAAATGGAAAAAGCAAAGACAATGTAGAAAAAGCAGAGACAAAACGGACAAATAATATGACTACTTTTGTATATTTTTGTATTATTGTTTTTCTTTATATTTCCACATGTATTTCCTTTTTATTTCGGCACTCCTGTAAATCCATACAATGATCAGCATGGGATTGCTTAATCCTGCACATCCTCGGTTGCAGGTTAGTGGTGTGTGCGCTGGCCTCCAGGGTGTAGGCTTGAAGTGTAAATACCAGGCGATTCGGGCTGGTCACTGTTCGACTCCACTGATGTCTGCACGCTAAATGACAGGCTATGGAGATGAAGAGGGTGTCCGCTAATGTCGTCACTGCTCGGGCTGAAGTCCATGCGTTCCAGGGGTGGGGTGGTCAGCAGGACTTCTCTGTTGGAGGCCGGAAAGTGAACGTTACATTTAAGTGTTATCTTGACATGCTCGCGTGTTTGCAGAGGGGATTTCAAAGGCCCGGGTTGTTTGTTTGCAAACACCAAGTGCCTCAGGGCAAGGGGGGAAAAGGTGAAGGGTTGGGGCAACCATGCGTTTCCAGTTAATACACGTTTTACTACTAAAAAGCCTTGCGCTTGTGTTACCCAGGCAGGGTTACCTACCTTCACTCAAACCGAAACACTTTTGTAGGGTAGAAAACCCAAAACACCTTCCTTCACTTCAGCAGCCCCCCCCCCCTTTTTTTTTTGTTTTGCTCACACTCATACGACACAATGCTCTTTTGCACACTTCACCCGTATGACATGACATTAGCCAGTCGGAGAGAATGTTGATGTTTGAAATTGACCGTGGCTGTTTGCTTGCTACACAAAAATCGCTGCATGTCTTTGAGTTAGCCTTGGTTGGATATAATTAATACATGAAATAAAACAATAGAGCCTCTAATTAGTCCGGGATGCAAGCTGACCTCCAATTTGTTCAACTCGTCGCATAAGAAAGCACGAACATATCCGGCGTTTAATTTCTGCCTTTACTAACGGTACAAGCAGTGTTTTGAGTAACATTTTAACATTCCGGAGTGTGAAGGGATATTCAATTAACCACTATTAGGTGGTGTTTTGAGTGCTATTTTAGCAGCGTGTCCCTTCATACACGTGTAAAAAAAAAAAAAGGCAGCCACTTTAAAGTGATGAATGTATTTCAGCGTCTTACCTGTCATTTATGTCCAAAAAGGAGCTAAGCATTTTTAATAGTAAACCTAAAATGTTGAGTGTGGTTCTCCTTTGAAATATGTGTCTCAAAAACGCCAAAGAAAAGGCAAAACACACACAGATGTAATCCTTTAATGCCAAGATCAAATATGCTCTCTGTATATTTTTGCTCTAGGGAAAATTTTTCTGCCCAAAATATTGAAAACTGAATAACTTGAAAGTGGTTCGGTTTCGATGTCTGACTGCAGATAATCAGTAACTGATGACGGTTCCTACTGTGTCCTAATGGCATTCTTAGGAGGATTCTTAAAACCACGGTATTGACGGTGCTTGATCCATGTATAGGGCTACCTTGTTGACCTTTCAACTCTCAGCGAGCAGACTTTGCCCTGGGGTTGTAGGGATGTTGTTCAGTCAAGTCTAAAAGACAGGAACACCCCTGCGGTCTGAAGAGGTCAGATGGTGTTTGAAATGTCTGGCTCCCTCACTAATCATTAACCACTAACATTTTTCCTCCACATATTGACAGAAAGTACTGTAAAATCATGTGGATTCATTTCATATATCTCATTGACAGGGTATAATAATCACAAATACCTAGACCATGTATTGGCACTAGGGTTTTTGTTTATATAAAGTAGTGTTCAAAATAATAGCAGTCCTATGTGACTAACCAGATTAATCACAGTTATTAATATATTTTTATTGCTACATGGAGTGTGAAGCTTCTGGGATGAGACTCAGCACCTCCAAATCCGAGGCCGTGGTTGTCAGTCAGACACAGGCGGACTGCACCCTCGAGGCTGGGAGTGAGGTGAGGCAAGTCAGGTGAAGGAGTTCACGTATCTCGGGGTCTTGTTCACGAGTGAGGCAAGGTTGGAGCGTGAGATCGACAGACGGATCGGTGCAGCATCCGCAGTAATGCGGTCGCTGTACCGGACCGTCGTGGTGAAGAGAGAGCTGAGCCGGAAGGCAAAGCTCTCTGTTTACCGATCGATCTACGTTCCCATCTGGGAGGAGCTCAGAGTAGACTTGCTGCTCCTTCACATTGAGAGGAGTCAGTCCTCCGGGACGCCTCCCTAGTGAGGTGTTCCGGGCATGCCTAGCTGGGAGAAGACCCCGGGGCAGACCTAGGACACGCTGGAGGGACTATGTCTCACAGCTAGCCTGGGGGACACCTGGAAGAGGTGGCCGGGGACTGTAAAGTCTGGACTTCCCTACTGAAACTGCTGAACTCACGACCCGGGAGAAAAAATCCAATGGTATATGTAATGAAATCTAGAACTGTTTATACTAAACTGCTTGAGTGACACCACCTAATTACTTTTGCTAACACTGATCTCTCAAAGTGTTCCTGGAGAAGACCTGATGGCAGATCATCTTCACAGAGCTGTCAGTTTGAGTTTTTCTCTCTCTCTTCTAACTCCCATCAGTCCGAGAAGGTGTAACGCTGACAGCGGATATCTGATGTGTCTCCCCCCCGGGCCTCATCATGTCACACAGAAAATGTATTTATATTTAATTTTATTTATATTTGTATAACAGGAATAAATATCTGCATTGTAATATAATATTATAATGTATACATTGCTATTATATAAAAATACATAAACATGTATTTGACAAAGTAGATTTAGAACTATTTTGATGTTCAAATGAAAGCACTACACAAACAATACAGTACCTGCTAACAGCACGCCACGCATGCCAAGCCAGTTAACTGAACAACAAAATGGCCTGCCGTGATGCAGAATGCACCGTTTTAAAAGTAAACAGAATTTTCATGGTTTCTCATCCCCGCATTTTATCACCCCACGGCATTTTCGAAAGATTACACTCTCCCAGCGGCTTCCCAAAGTTGTCGGCTGTTGTCTGAAATCTTCCTCCAGCCCTGCAGGCCTCGTCTTTTAGCAGCAACACTGATACACGAGAAACGGAGCTGACTTTTAGATGTATTATGACTAATCCTTTGAACTGGAACATCCTTGTATTTGGAACCCTGGTGACTCATGCGCGCCAAAAGACATGCATACATGTTTTCTTGGCTCAGACATTGGTCAGTATCAACCAACCTCTTTTCTCCCGCAGTTTTTAAGGCCACATTTCACACACGGATCCCTTGCACCTTTTCATCCGAGGTGCACAAAAGCAGCCGCCGCCTCATCAGTTAGAATTTCTATGCTCCAGAATGATTGCGTCACAGTTTTTTCACGGAAATGCTTTTGTTTATTTAGATGTTTAGCAGCTGCACTGACACCCAACAAAAGCGCCTTTCTCGCTCTTCATTCACACCATGTGATTTGAAAATGAGATGCACGCTGCCGTCTACCGTTCTTTATCAAATTATCCTTCATGCGGTGCCTGGCGTTCTTATTGTTCCAAATGATGTGTGGCACATCAGTTTAATTCTGCTTTCTGTCAGACACCTGACGAAGCAGTGCAGATGACCTCTGAAGTTTGCCTCCCCATGGACATCCCTAGAGATTTTGTCAAGCAAGCACAGGTTTTTGGAGAAGCTGCTTTCACTGCGGAAGGATCCAGGAGTAACCCGTAGCCTTGTGGGTGGAGAATTAACATTCTAGTTTGTGGCAACCACACCCCAACAAACAACTGAATGTGCATGCGTGGCGTCGCTTCCTCCGCTCATTCATCTGTGTGTGTTTTAAATCACAGTTCCGCGTGCGTTGACGTGATGGTCTCGACGTGTGAGGAGTCACACTTGCAGTGATGGCCTCGCAGGATGATTTCAATGGGGACTGAGGAGTTTGTATGGACATAGACTCAACAACCCTAAGGAGTTGCATTCATTGTTGTTTCTGCACCAACAGAAACTAAGATGTGGTTAGTTGCGGTTTAGCTTCAGGGCTGCTAAACCACCCCTGTGATGATCACACCATCCGTTTTCCCAGTTGGCTGTACCTTCCCATCCATTCCTGCACGCAGTAGTCACTCAGGGTCCATGTGGAGGGCTGCAGGGCTGATGTGTTGGAATAGTCTGTTATTACCAAAGTGATGACAGCCTCTGTTGGCATGCCGCATACCTCTGACACTGCGTAACTGATACTGTCTTGCTGTTGTCTTCCTTCTCTGTTTCCTACTATGTGGTCAATTTTTGGATTTTCAGTATGTCGCATTGGTGTTGTACCAGTAGATCATTGCTCTAGACCAGGGGAAAGAAACCTATGACTTGGGAGCCAGATGTTGTTCTTTTGATGGCCACATATGGCTCTCAGAAGTTTCTAAACACCATAACATTTATTTCTTATAATTTATTTTTTTCTTAGAACATATGTAACATTTAGTGCTTTACAACATGGGGTGTTCAATGTGTGGTCTAACTGATTTATTTGCCTGTGGCACAATCTAAAAATACAATTTAACAAAAAACTTTAAGGAAACAGCAAAAATGGAAAAATCAGCCGTAATTTTACAAAAGTCAAAATATTAGGAGAAAAGAGTTGTAATATAACCCAAAAAAAGTTTTTGGAAAATTTGGTTGTGGAAAAGGTTATAATACAAGGAAAATAAAGTCAGAATATTACAGGAATAAACTCATAATAATGAGAACATTTTATAAAATTGGCAAAGAAAAAGCTGAAAAAAAAATGCTGCAGTTTTACAAGTAGAAAGCCAAAATATTAAGAGAAAAGAGAAAAGAATTTGGCACACTTATAGTTGTATTCACTTTTAAAAAATAGTATATGACTGTCACGCAAATACATTTGAAAATATGTCTCTTGTACCCGATCCCTGCTCTAGATGGTGTTAAATTTGTTGGTGGTTCTTTTTGGGTATTGAATCCCAGAAGTAAAGATAGAAGAATCGAACTACATTTGTATAATTTTGTATTATTGATTCTCCTTATACTGTATTTCCACATGTATTTCCTTTTAATTTTGATTTTTTAGATTCCATACTTGAGTCCCTTTTCTGGACAGTGGAGTTCATCATGGCAGGTGGTTATTATCTCACAGGAATTGCTGTGTTTTTTGGTAACTTTTAGTGGATAAATTATAAATTGAGCAATAATTATATATAGCTAATATATTTACATCATAATATGCAGTTTTACAAATTATAATTAAAAGGAAATAAACCCAATTTCATTTTTATTTTATAAATAACTGTCATAACTTTTAATGTAACATATTATTATACTATCTGCAATTTGTTTTTACAGATATTTTAGCACACAATGTTTGTGCTTGCTGGAAAATAATTAATTTAATATTAATATTAATTGAATGAAAAAAGTTAGGAAGCCGTAATATATTAGAATCAAAAGAAAAAAATATTTATTTTTTTGTATTCTGCGTTTAAAATGTTTTCTTAATATATATATATATTTTTTTTAATTGTTAATTCTAATTTGCTGCATTCCATAAATCTTGGATTCATGGAATTCATAAATAGGAACCGTTTTATTTTACAATTTATTTTTGTATATTTTTGTGAAAATTGTATGTATTTAAGAATTATACAGTATGCACATATATCGTCTCTTTAGCAGTGGTCAGATTCCCATTTAACCCAAGTGCTTTTGCGTGGGAATTGGTGTGTAGCTATGTCACCAAGGCGTCTGCGTGCGATACAGGCTGCAAAAACCATAAGTTATGTTGTCAGGACTGCTGCCAGTCAAATTATCTTTCCACAAACAAAGCTCAAACACGCTAATCAAGCTGCTAGTGGGGTTTTTCCCACATCCTGGCAATCTCCAATGCAACAACCCGTAATTCTGTAGACCGCCGTCATGTACATTGCAGGTGAAAAATGAAATATTTTGCAGTAAAACTGTAGTTTTGCTCTACGTGAGGCAGTTTTGAACCACCTACAGCACCCTCCACCACAGGAATGCCAAGAAACCTCTTTATAATTGAAGTGGGTGGCTGGCTATAAAACGTGCGCGCATGTGCCGTCATGCTCATGTACACGCATGTGTGTTGTTCTCTCAAAAAGACGCAAGCATGCCAAGATGATAGAGGAACAGAAGAAAGAGCAAAGTAATGTCTGGATAAAAAATGCCCAGGTTGTTGGTAACAGTAGCCATGTTTCCAGACAGTGGTACC
This sequence comes from Oostethus manadensis, assembly GCA_024372805.1. Taxonomy (NCBI): domain Eukaryota; kingdom Metazoa; phylum Chordata; class Actinopteri; order Syngnathiformes; family Syngnathidae; genus Oostethus; species Oostethus manadensis. The sequence goes on along the minus strand of QODF01000219.1, from coordinate 1,722,842 downwards.
ATTCAGTTTGCTCCAGCCATGAGGGATGCCCGCTCCCTTTTTACACCCCTGCACAACCTGAACCTTTACTGTTCCATTGAAGGAAATGGTACCCCAGATCATAACGGCACCCCTCCACTGTGTAAGAATACTACAGTACGCTTTGGAATGGTAAAAACCTCATCTGGCATATCGGGCCACCAATATTGGCATGGAAATGTAATTTTGGCCAATATTTGTATTGTTTTTTCTCTATAATGAAAACAGTTATAACCCTTTAAGCAGTCGCAATATTTCTTAATTTGCTGCTACTATGATACCTCATGTAGGTCATTTTTATTTATATATCGCTGAGCTGTATCCGTTCACAGCAGATAGGTGTTCATTCCAATACTGGAGATACGTGATGTTACACAAATTGGTATCGGTTAATAATTGGAAATTAAGAGTGTGAGGCATATTGGAAATTGGGGGGAAAAAAGCCAATATTGGACATCCCTAATCATAGCATATAGAACAGGGGTGTTTTAAATTGGCCTTTGGGAGATTTTAAAAATACAATTTAAAAATACAATTTGATATTGAACATCTAAAAAAAATAAATACATAAAAAAAATTGACCAGAAATTTTACAAGAATAAAGACGAAATGTTAAGAGAGTATGATCTTAACATTAAGAGAAAAAATATCAAATATCATATCAAAATATCATTTGAAATATAAAGGAAACATTTTAACAATAAAGCTGTTATCTGGGGAAAATTAAGAAGGGAAAAAGTTATAATAAAATTACGTACAATTTTTAAAGAAATAAAAAGTATGTTATTCAAGCTTTTTTTTTTAAAGGTGGACCATTTACAGTACATGCGTTAGGGCTAGAAAATGTAAACGTGTTCCCAGCATTCTTTGATTTTCAGTATGCACCCCTGATGCAGGACATCCAACATTATGAATACCCACTCGACCAATCAATGGGCTGTATTGTGTCTAGCTCCACCCTTTTTGGTACCGTACCAATGTGGTTGGGTGCCAAAGAAGATCAGTTAGGTTTCATAATGTTTGACAATGGAAATGCAAAAAAAACCCCCAAAAAAGCATGGAATAACAAAATATGTTGGAACTGGTGCCTTTATTGGGGGTCCAACTTTGTTTTGGAGCTTTAAATCACATTCGATGAAATGTGCAGATAAGGACTCACGTGGTGCTCGCTTGAAATCAAAATCCAGTCCTCTCCAAAGCACAAAGACATGTCTTGACACAACTGCCAATCTTCAAGCACCTGCTGGAATATTTCACTTTCTGATGGATGCAAGGCGCTAAAGTGTTGAGACCGTCAATGGGTCTTTTTCGGGGGGCAGGGGACCTTTCTGTGATGATTGGGCGTGTGCATGCGGGTTTGTCAAGTCAAGGATTTATTGTTTCTCCACCCTAATAAATCCCCCTTTCAAAGCATTGGAGGGCGTGTGGAAAGATTTAGTGGAAGACACCTGAAGCTTGTTGGATTTTGGTCTTATATGTTCCTTCAATGCTGTTGTCTCAGTAAAGAAGAAGAAGAAGAAGAAGCCAGGATGCTATTATTAGCAACGCTGTGTGGTGACAGTAATTACTAGCTTACTTACTGTCAGTGAGGAACTCCACCAGCATTTGTCAAGCCTCATTTGGACTCCAGGTCCTCTCCTCATGGCAAATTAGTCTGGACAAATTCCTTTCCTGTCACGCTGTGGAGGCGAAGTTTTAAAACATTAAGATTGTTTATGGCGTACACTTTTTTTATTTCATGTGCCGGAACCAACGTGACGTTTTAGCTCCAAAGATAGCCGGGGACCGAGGAGGGAGGAAGGAGTGAATTGTAACCTCCATAAATGCGCTGGAAAGCAAGAATGTAATATTCTAAAAGTTAAAATAATTACCTTAGTTTAGCAGCTAAGAGAAAAACAAACACACTTCAGAGGTTGCTGTAATTCTGAATTTTTAACGTAATTAATGTATAAAATAATAATATATAAATGCATTTTGTTTTACATACTGTATTTTGCAAAAAACAAACAAAAAAACCAAAAACACATGTGTAGCTAGTTATGTCCATAAATATTTGCACCAAGGTATTTTTATATGATTTCAAAAATATTAGTAATAATAATAATAATAAGAGGATTTAGAGGTTTTACCAAAATATGTAACATTTTGGCTTCACCTGCACCCATAGGATCCCAGAGGTGGGCGAAACCTTCCAAACCTTTCTCGGGGGTCCCGGCACCACCCAAAAATGTCACTTTTCTGAGGGGGTTGTTTTTTGGCCATTTTGTCATGCATGTGCTCCAAGAACAAAAAAGAAAACTATTACATATTTCTGTGTAAAAAAACCAAACATACACTACACATACTTCTCAGTGACTTTGTATTATGCATTACTGCCATCCGCAGGCCTGGAGTGGAACAGCAATTTACAAAACAAATTTACAACAAGCTTCTGCTCTTGCTTCCAACATTGCGCCCTCAATCCATCATGTTTTTTAAAAAAGTTATTAATAAGTGTATGTTCTTTCTATGGAAATTCACTTATCACAGTCTGGTATGAAACCAATTAACCGCGATGAAGAAGGGATGACTATATACTGGCATCAGAGTTAGAAGCGAATAAGATGGCAAGATAAATGTATTTTTTGTCTGAAATAAGTCCCAAGAGGGGATAACACATCATAACTGGTAGCCTTGTAGAATGTGATGCCCTGCTGCCTCCGTCGTTGTCTTCCATGACTCATTATCACGCCGCGCTCTCGCCGGCAGCGTCAGCAAACACAAGGGTGACACTCGGGCGACCCCGACGCAAGGCGAGGAGATGTTCTCCGCTCTGCCTGATAAGTGTGGCTACAAGGGAGACATGAGAAAAAAATGGAGTGATTTAAGGCAAGGAGGCGGGATGAAAAGGAAGGAAAAAGGTGGGGGCTGCTATTTTTACCCTCTCATTCCCTCCTTTTTCCTGAACTTCAAAGAATCTCCTGGTGAGAGGGAATTATTCCCCTTCATTCAACCGTGCCACACTTTACCTTTTCAACACCACACTTGCATCCCAAAGCGTTCTAGCAGTGATGCATTGTGGGTCGGCCGCCCGTCAGACCTGCTTGGAGGAGGGATTGGATACATCAGATGGACAGCAGATTGGCCGCACGTTCGATTCCCCACTGGGACATCTGTGTTTGCATGAAAACACTTGAGTGAATGAATGCATTTTCCACTTGACTGGATGCCCTGGTGACTTACTTTATGACTCAATGGATCACTGTCTGACTCATTGTTTCAGCTCCGGCTAGCCCCTCGTAAACACCTAACAATATCCCAACACATATCTACCACTATTTTTCCATTTCAATTATAATCATTGTTTTTTTGTACATTATTTATGGGAGCCCATTTCCACCACTAAAAGAAAAAAATCTAAATTACAGGGATATAAAGTCAGAATTATTAGATCTTTAGTGAAAATAATGAGATATAAAGTCATTGTTTTGAGATATAAAGTCAAAAATATGTATATGTGTAAGTCATAATTATGGCATATAAGTCACAAGTAAGAAATAAGAAATGAAAATTATAAGATAAATGGTCATAATTATGAGATTTTAAAAAAGTGGAAATGAGGTGCAAACTGTGCACGTGCAACCTTCTTCACTGAATCCTTCGTTTGTAGCTCATCGTTTCCACTTTTTTATCTTTTATATAATTATGATTTTTTTCATCTCATAGTTTTGCATTATGTCATTATTATGACTTTTTATCTCATCTCAACTTTTTGTCTTATAATTTTGACTTTGTATTTCGCAATTCTGATGTTTTATATCATAATTTTGACTATTAATATCATCATTTTGACTTTTTATCTCACAAATATGACTTATCATTGGGATATTTGATTTCTTTCAGTGGTGTCCCCAGGCCCCCAGAAATATCGTGTGTCATAATTATGACTTTTTGTCTTGTAATTTCAACTTTTTGTCTCATAATTATGACTTTTTATGTCATAATTCTGATTTAGTAACACATATATATTTCAGTATCTACTTCCATTCTAAAACAAAAACATTTTTGTTAGTTTTAACTCATAAAAATATTTGTTCCGCTAAAAGCTCTGTTGTAAAATGAGTGTGATTTTAAAGTGGTGCATTCAGGGGTGTTGGGAAGGTCAGTGTCTCTGACACTTTGTCCTTTCAACAAAAACAAGTTTGCAAGTTGAAGAATTGCCTGACTTTCTATTTAAACGGACACAAGTCTCATGGTTTCCCAGGACGACCACAGACAACCCCCTTATCCTAACTCGCTCCTCCTCCTCGCAGCGCTTTGTTGAAAGGAGCCAATCGTGCGTCGGCTTGTAACCAGGCACCCTATTTATCAGTAACCTGCACCAACAATAAGTGGAACCCGACCCCTCCTGAGAGAGGATTGTATAGAAAGCTGGGTAGAAAGTTCAAAACCGTTGGGTACCGACATGGAAGAAATACCATACACACACACACACACACACCCATGCATACATACATATGTATATATATATATATATGGCTCAAAAAAGTGGTGAAATGTTTACTGCTGTGTGTACATTTCATTGACTAAATATGTGCTATAATACCTTCATTTTTTGTTCAGAATCAGCTACTTCCTTATCATGCATCCTCACAGAGTCACAGCGTTTTAATAAAGCCATTTTTTTTTTACACAGTCGGATGCTGAGCATCTACTGACTTCGATGGGGAAGTGTAAAGTGGGTTGTTCCACTCCGCAAAACTGGACGGTCAATGGATAAATCCTGGGCTTTGTCCCGCCCATCTGACAATCAGCATCTCTGGGAGTCTATGGGGCAGTGGGCTGGCCCAGATCCTTGGCTTCTGCATGATGATTGGGTGATCTGTCTGAGGCGGAATCCCTTTTTGATTGACAGTGAAATCAGCAAATCAGCGATCTTGCAATGTAACACTCCACACGGAGCATTTTCCACATTTTTCTTTCAGTTGTTTTGAACTGATTTGACCAAATCCCAGCGACTTTGTCAAAAATGTTTTGAGTTTGTAAAGTCACCGGCAGGCACTGCAATTTTTTTTGAACACCCCTCTGTCAACTCATTCTCCAATTGCACAGCCTTAAGAGCGTGCACGTCATGAATGCTGGGTCTTGTTTGTTTTCTGAGAATCTACTGCACCTACTGGTAACTTGTTTGCTATGTAGCGATAAAAATATACTAATAACAGTGATTAATCTGGTTAGTCAAATTGCACTGCTATTAGTTTGAACACTACTGTATATATGATTTCCAGACAGAAAAGTTACACATTTTTTGTGACAAAAGGGCAAAATCCCCTGAAGACTGGATCTAGTGTCAGAAATGGATAGCATGACCTCCGATTAGTCCATTCATGGCTGGCTGGCTCTAAGGAGAGACCACCCTCCCGTTCACGATACTTGTTAGCTTATCTCCTTCTATGCCAGTCGGCATATTTCTTGGCGTGTCAGCGTAATGATTTAGTGCAGCCGTGCATGAAACAAACTGGCTGATGAGGCCACGTGGTTCTGTACATTGTTGATATTGTTTGCATGCATTCTTGGTTCTAGCTGAGTGGGTCGCCTCCTTTGCAGCCCAGGAAGGAGCGGTTGACTCTTCACCTCGCTGGATAAAAGGACTTTGAAATGAGATCATAATGCTAATGCTGGTCAGTGGACCACACGCACATTCACGGGAGCTGAACACGTTTCAAAGTGTGCTCCATAGCAAGGGTTATCAACTGCTGGCTCGGGACGCAAGTCAATCATTACATTCAAATATGTAATATACAACTGATGTCTGACGCGTTTTCAAGTAATATTTAGTACTCTTTTTCTTTAGTTCCTTTGACAAAATACATTCATAAATTCTTCTAAAATTCACTTTGGACATGGAATTATGTGTATTAATGTTTCTGAAAATGGCAATTAAATAAATCCATTCGACTTCCCATGTTGTACATAAACAATATATAACAATATAAAATAAAAAAATTACATTTTCTAAGACAGGGTTTTCATGCACCACATAATTGACTGAATTAATGAAAAAGTGGAAAAAAAACATTGAGTTGTTGAAATACACAAATATATGAATTAAACAAATACAATAAATAAATATTATGAATTGTGCAATCAATTAAGATAAATTACAAAAAATGACATTTTCCCAAACTTATTAAAAACATTATTGATTTGCACATGTATCTAGATTTGCACCAAATGTTTATTTGTTTCTTCCTTTGCTAATGTACTGCAAGGTTGGAAAGTTCTTTGAGAATTTGTATTAGTATTTTTGGCATTAACCTGCATGCAAAATCTCAATTTATTGTAGTCTGTTGACAATTTCATACTTGAAAACATCCATCCATCCATTTTCTATACCGCTTATCCTCATTAGGGTATGCTGGAGCCTATCCCAGCTGACTTTCGGACGGAAGGCGGGGTACACCCTGGACTGGTCCCCTGTCAATCGCAGGGCAGCCAAACAACCAGTCACACTCACATTCAAACTCTAATGGCCAAGTTAGAGTCGCCAATGAAGCTAACATGCGTGTTTTTGGAATGTGGGAGGAAACCGGAGTACCCGGAGAAAACCCACACACGCACGGGGAGAACAAACTCCACCCAGAAATGTCCAACGGAATTTCGAACTACCTAAAACATGACAAAAATATGGAAATGTTCTTACCTTTAATCAAACATTCACAAAACCAAATTAAATGAACAAAAATAAGCAAATAAGATAAATGAAGTTGGTTCCATTGAGGGGAAGCAAAATCAAATGAATTAATTTGTTGTTATTTTTTCAAATTGTAAATGAAGGTCCATAAGAAAAAATGCTTTCAATTTGTACACAATTGAAACAAAAAGAACAATTTAGTTGGGTCTTTATGGTCGTTTATGATTGTCTAATGTAAGAACAAGAAATAGAAATATACATACAGGCATAGATACTGAGCCTTCTTGCTTCCATCTCTTCCTCATCGATCAAGTAGGCTTTTTTCTTCTATCCATGCATTTGCTTTGCTTAGCACCCTACTTTTTTGCCTGCCATTGTGAAATAACATCCTGCAAATGTGTCCTTGAAGGAAAAGGAGATCATAGACAGATAACGGAATGATTCATTCAAATCAACACAGCTCTCAATGAATGAAAAAACAAATTCCTAACTCATTTCTTCTGTCCGATAGTTGAAGTGTTGGTAAACCCCGGGTGCATAAATCTTTACTTGAAGGGTAGACGTTTATTTTTATGTTGCATGCTTTTTTGCTGTCACGTGATGAGAGAACAGAGTCGGACGACACCTGGAAGCCGCGGCCTTTGAGCCTTTAATAAGAGGAAGTGGAAGAGTTTAACGTGATTAGTCAGAAGACAAGAGGGGGTGAAGTGGAAGTGCTAAGTGGATGTTGCCTTTCATTGATTGGAAATGTGCATGCGTAGCTGAATGGCGCCTTTACAGGTTATGGAATGCTGTTGCTGCTTAAAAACACATGTTTTGCAGCGGACATACTCTGTTTCCTGGAAAATGTAGTGCTATCGTTTGAGGTTTTATAACGGTGCTTCTGTTCTGCTGAACAGGACACGGTTATTCTAGCCGGCTTTGGCGCTCCTGAGCGGGTCCTGGTTTAAGTGGAGCTTGTTGAGTTGTGAGAGGCCATTGAGCTTTGGAGTTCACGGTAAAGTCCAAGCTGCTGGATTTAAGTGCGCGTCAAGTGAAAGGTTAAGGATTTGGATTGTTGCTGCAGACACCGCAGGAGTCATCAGCGCTTCCATTTGGGACACAAAACGACTAAAAAGTACTGCATGGATGTGAAAATAAGACAAACCTTGCTTTTCCACCATTTTGAAAGTGAAAAGCAAAAATAAAATTTACCCGATTTTCCATCAGGTTTCTGTGCGGCACGGTTGATGTGTGTGAGTGACAAGAAGAAAAGCTCTGACTTGGGTAGAAAGTGCATAGAAATATATAAAACATTATACCGAATATACCCACGACCCTGAATATAACACGACTCATTTATTTTTACAGTTGTCCTTCATTACATTACATCTATTTTACATCATTATTACTCAAAACAAATGTATATATAAGCAAATTGTGCGTATTCTTGGCCCAAATTAAGCACTTTCAAGTACCAAAAATGACTAAATGATTGAAAATACAAATATAAGGCATTTAGGAGATGTTACACAGTATGTAGTGTAATATCTGTGATGTTGTATGTTCCTTTAAGAGGCCTGGCTGCAGTATTACACACTGATGAGACATAGCCACCATTGGAGGTGTAACGGTTTACATGGATGTATTGAACTGTTTCGGCTTTGCATGTTCGCTTCGGTCCACTTGCGTACCGTTTCGGGTATATTTTATTATATTTTTCTCATTAAATGTATTACTAGAGCGGTCTAAGCGCTCTGCGTGGAACAAAAGTTCTGGCCGGGTTTCCGCTTGGCATGTCGGACGCTACCGACTGAGCGGGAGGAACGTTAGTAGCTCAATCATAACAAATGCCAGCGAGAAGGTTGAGCTGGAAGACCCTCCCATCCCACTACGCTCTCTTGTTTGGGAACACTTTGGCTTCCCTGTTCAAATTAGGGATGGACAAAGGCAAGCAGATAAATCCAAAGTTGTGTGTGGGCATTGTTCCACGAAGATCGGGTTTGCCGCGGGAAACACGTCTAACATGTTCATCTGGCAGTGAATGTTCCATCTACAAGAAAGAAAAGCAGCTTAGCGCAAACACCGATAGCTTCAGCTCACTACCTCTGTTGCTAGTGAGCGGGTTTTCTCCCCTGCCGGAGATATTTTCCCTGCAGCCACTGTACACTTTCTGCACAAAATGTTTAAGTTCATTTTTAGCCTAAAACATGAAGAGTTACATTTGTCATATTCAGGCTGTGCCCTGCGATTGACTGGCGACCGGTCCAGGGTGTACCCCGCCTCTCGCCCAAAGCCAGCTGGGATAGGCTCCAGCATCCCCGTGACCCTAATGAGGATAAGCGGTACAGAAAATGAATGAATGAATGAATATTCAGGCTGTGGCTGCTAGGTGTTCAAAGATTACAGTTTTAACTTGTTAATTTATCATTTTTATACATATTTTTAATTTTTGTTTAAATGCGACAGTTTATTTTATTATTTATTTCCCATTTTAAAANGTGAGTGACAAGAAGAAAAGCTCTGACTTGGGTAGAAAGTGCATAGAAATATATAAAACATTATACCGAATATACCCACGACCCTGAATATAACACAACTCATTTATTTTTACATTTCCTTTAATACATTACATCTATTTTACATCATTATTACTCAAAACAAATGTATATATAAGCAAATGGTGCGTATTCTTGGCCCAAATTAAGCACTTTCAAGTAACAAAAATGACTAAATGATTGAAAATACAAATATAAGGCATTTAGGAGATGTTACACAGTATGTAGTGTAATATCTGTGATGTTGTATGTGCCTTTAAGAGGCCGGGCTGCAGTATTACACACTGATGAGACAATAGCCACCATTGGAGGTGTAACGGTTCACATGGATGTATTGAACTGTTTCGGCTTTGCATGTTCACTTCGGTCCACTTGCGTACCGTTTCGGGTATATTTTAGGCATGTCGGATGCTACCGACTGAGCGGGAGGAACGTTAGTAGCTCCATCATAACAAATGCCAGCGAGAAGGTTGAGCTGGAAGACCCTCCCATCTCACTACGCTCTCTTGTTTGGGAACACTTTGGCTTCCCTGTTCAAATTAGGGATGGACAAAGGCAAGCAGATAAATCCAAAGTTGTGTGTGGACATTGTTCCACGAAGATCGGGTTTGCTGCAGGAAACACGTCTAACATGTTCATCTGGCAGTGAATGTTGCATCTACAAGAAAGAAAAGCAGCTCAGCGCAAACAGCGATAGCTTCAGCTCACTACCTCTGTTGCTAGTGAGCGGGTTTTCTCCCCTGCCGGAGATATTTTCCCTGCAGCCACTGTATACTTTCTGCACAAAATGTTTAAGTTCATTTTTAGCCTAAAACATGAAGAGTTACATTTGTCATATTCAGGCTGTGGCTGCTAGGTGTTCAAAGATGACAGTTTTAACTTGTTAATTTATCATTTTTATACATATTTTTAATTTTTGTTTAAATGCGACAGTTTATTTTATTATTTATTTCCCATTTTAAAAAGTCTGAGTTGTTTTGTAATATCACTAACATTAGTCACTTTTATTTAGGTAAAAATATACATTGTATTTTTAAAATAAAAGCATTTGGAGTCATTTTTTCCGCCTTTTTTGTACCGAAAACTAACCGAACCAAGCACTTCAAGAAACTGAACCGAACCGAAATTACATTTTGGTGTACCGTTACACCCCTAGCCACCACGCATGCTCACGTGTGAGTCTTTTATGTTGGCTGCGAGAAGGTGGATGATCTCCTGCAACTGAACCTCCCCTTTTCTGCTCTAACCTGTTGATTTTATTCCATGAGAAAACTATGCGTGCGTGGGTTTTCTCCGGGTACTCCGGTTTCCTCCCACATTCCAAAAACATGCATGTTAGGTTAATTGATGACTCTAAATTGTCCATAACTATGAATGTGATTGTGACTGGTTGTTTGTCTATATGTGCCCTGCGATTGACTGGCGACCAGTCCAGGGTGTACCCCGCCTCTCGCCCAAAGTCTGCTGGGATAGGCTCCAGCATCCCCGTGACCCTAATGAGGATAAGCGGCATAGAAAATGGATGGATGGAGAAAACTATACAAAGGAAGACAAAAACATGGTTATATGAGTATGCATCTTTCCATGTATTAAATTATTACCATCACTTTTACCACTGTTTAAAATCAGTTTAGTCTATGATCCTGAAATCAGGATTAAGTTTGTTATATATGAAAGTAATAATAATAATAATAATATTGGTAATGGCCATCATCTAGCAAGTAAATGATGCTTCCAAATAAGAGAAGATCGTGTATAATCAATGTATGTACTATACTGTACACGTGTGATCTAAAACATATCATTACTTCCACTGGTATGACATACTTACTCTATTCTTAATGAATGTAATACACTGCAATACAAATGATCATGTTTCATAATTTCTATGAATTACTATGAATTATCATGTTGTTGACGGAAGTAGTTCCCATCGGCTATGTCAGTGTGCCGTGTGCAGTGTGCTTTCAAAAGTTGAAAATGATCAAAATAAAGCCAAAATACAGTATTTGGTGTTATCATGGATGTACCTGACAATGCATGAGTGCAGCATGTCTATGTTAGAGGTTTTTTTAGAGGGCATTATTGTCGAAATAGCTGGGTCGCATGATCCCTCATGCTAACTGGATTTCTCTCAGGGAAAAGGGAAAGGAATATGTGTTTATGTTTACCTTAATTGTTGTGGACGATGGATACAATTCTACAAAATTCCACTCCCACGCCATGTTTGTGTGTAATCCCACCTGTTCTCCTTGGGCTTCCCACCCACTCCACTCCCATCGACGTCCTTTGAGTGCCTCCTGTCATGCAAAACGTCCCAGTGTGGTTTGTGCCGTGCGACAAGAAAAAAACACGGTGTGGGTGCAATACAGAAAAAATTGACCCCCCGAAGTGTTGCAGGTGTTGAGGGGAATTTGACAGCAACAGCTGAGTGTGTGTAGTATGCTGATATACGGCCACACATGCACACCCACCCCCACCAGTTAAGCACTTGTTCATCACTTCTTCGGCGTTCACCCTTTAAACCGCTTCATACCTGAGTGTAAAATACGAGCGACAGCTTGTGGCGGCGGTAGATGGCAGGGGATTTTTCTTCCAGCAACAAAACACACACACACACACACACGCAGTGTCGAGAGAGGTCGTGCAGCCGAACGGTGGCTCGTCTCCAAAAAGAAAAAAGAGATTAGACTGATTGCAAAGTGCTGTTGGCTGTGCTGCGGGCGTTCTGGTCCGTATTTGATGCAGGGGAAAAGTGTCTGCAGCTGCAATCAAACATTCTGTTAAGTCTTCCACTGGCATTCCTGTGCTTAACGATCCGCCCTCGGTTAGTTATGTTTGTCTTTAAAATAACCATTATCTTTCTAGTTGCAGTGCCCTTTTGGATGTGTGTGTGTGTGTGTGTGGGGGGGTTACAATCGGGCTGTCACCGAGCAGTTACTTTTACTTTTACTTTAAGTCATCCCTCACAATATTACATATATACTGTATACTTATTTGTGGCGCGTGGCTGTGTTTTTATTGTCCTGCAGCACATTCTAAAAATAGAATTTAGTACGAAAACTAATAAAAAACAAACAAAAACTCTAAAAAATGAAAAATCAGCAGTAGGTTGACACGATTAAGGTCATTAAGAAAAAAAGTTGCAAGCTAACAAACATAATTTTAGTAGCATTTAGCACCAATATCGCAATACTAAGGAAAAAATACATTATATATAATGCCATAATACTGTATAACATATTTAAGCCAAGTTGATAAATCATGTTAACAATACATGAAGTCATGAAGTCGGCCATGGCATGTCCCACATCATAAAGTGAAACAAAGTTATCCTCCCAGCTAGTGTGGAAGTGGTAGGTTTTTTGGCTTCTTAAGTTTAGAATACAATCAAGGCTAACTGGTTAGCTTGCTTGTTTGTTAGCTCGCTAGCAGCCATCTGGAGTCTCATCTTTGTGTTGAAAACAATGAAAAGTAGCAGTGTAAAAATGTAAAAATGTCATGTCTACAGGGCTCAAATAATGTTAGAAAGCGTATTTAGAAAGTTATATCTACTCTAACTACGAAAATATTCAGTTTACGGTGTTAAGATTGAATCCTATATCGCGGAAATTGATTTAATGCGGTCCGCACCAATTAACGGCTTTAAATGAGGGACATCATTTTTAACTCTGGAAAAAACACTTAAGTTGTGATTGAATAATTAGGCAAGTATTTTGTGTACATTTTACTAATCTAATCATTATTTTTACATTTTTTTGTAATTTATTTTAGCATTATTATATGAAGTGTAGACTTTTCCGTATAGGTATATAATTTTTAAACCAAGAGTGAATGTCTTTTTCCATAATCCATTTATGTACATTTTGATTTAAAAAGGGAAAAAGGTGTGGTAAATTCATACAAACCATTTGTAGAATAAAGGAAAATACTGTTATTTAACCCGTATTTCTGATTGGTCACATTCATCCTGCCTGTGATTGGCTGGAAACAGTCAGGTTTGTCTTTGTTTTGATTTAAATCTGGAGGGAAGGACCTACGGCTTGTAAGGGAAGAAAGTTGTTAGGCGCTTGGAGCGATTTAGATGCCCTCAAACAGGAAGTTCCAGTTGCGAGTAGTAGTTGCTGTAAAAGCTTTGAGGTGTGCAGTAAAAATAGTTGAGGTTAATATTTACTGCTTTTCTAATGGTAGGACCCTCTGGTTGCAACATTTGACCTCTCAATTGCCTTTGTCTTTAGCAGGATGTTCATGACAAAATCATGCATGTGGGGGTATGCTAATGAAGTGTGCCGATAACATGTGTGTCTTTGGGGTGGGCTGCCCGCAACCCGTGTTTGTCTTTTTCTTGTTTTACGGCTCGTCCTCCTCGCTCACTTTTTTTTCGCAGCACGCCGACCACCAGAGTTGTGTTTGCACCAATTTTTTGTGCAGATACTTGAGAGAGTATGTGTATGTGCTTGTCAATCACAGACAGCTGCTTAAAATGTGCCCCACCCCTTGTGGGTTTATTCCAATCCGTGTGTGGTCGTGCACCCTCCTACAGTAAGCTTTTTATTGATATAACAATAGAGTGAGTGTGTATCTACATGCAGTATTCCGTTTTTCCATGGAGTCTGCTGGTCACACACCCTTTTCCACAGTCCAGCCCATCCTCTGCATGTGTGTGTTATCCCATGCTAACAGCTTGGCGCATCTAGAAATAGTGCAGGTGCCCCGCTGGAACAACATAATAAGTCAAAGACTATTTCTTAGAGCTTAACATAAATGAATGTGTGTTATAATCTGTCTACATTTCTATTTGCTGCTGTATATTATTAAAAGTGGATGGATATAATGACAAATAAATATATGAATATGAATAATGTATTAAATGTTCCAATAATGAATTCAATGAGAAATATTTTGTATACATAAAAATAACATTATATTAAAAAATGTAATAAATACATATGTCAATAAATAAGGGGGGGAAAAAAAGAAATATATAAATTGACTGATGGAATAAATGTATAGGTCATGAAAGAAACCGTTACTAAATAGTTTGAATAAACAGTAATTATAGAGACTATATTATTTCACATTATATTTCTTTTTTTTATTATTATTTTTTTTATTAAAAATGCATTCATTTATATTTATATAACAGTAATTTATCCTATAAAGTATAACACAGGGGCGTCATTTGTGGGTTTAAAAACAACCATAATAATGGAAAAAACAGCAAAAATTTTGCACACAAGAATAACAACAGAAATGGGAAAAACAGCTGCTATTTTACAAAAATAAAGTAAAAATATTAAGAGAAAAAAGTCCCCAAAATAAACATTTGGATAATAAAATGTAATTTTAATAGCAAAAAAATTAAACAAAAATAAAGTTGTCATTTTTGTAAATTAGGTTGGGGGAAAAAATTCCAAATATTATGGGAATCGCGTCATAATATTATGAAGAAGAAGTTTATCTCTAAAGAAAAATTGGGAAAAAAACTGCAGAAGTTCATACTAACAATACACTTTTTCGAAACATTACAAGGTTAAAAGGAAGTTTAAAAAAGACACTATATATGTACATTTTTAGCAGATCTATATGTCTTGGTTTACACACCCCTGGTGCAACAGAGAGGAACCTTAAAGGGAACCAAGACTTACTGTGGGGTGGCCATCTGCCTCAACCTGTTGGAGACATGCAGCTTTTGTGCGCAAGGGTGCGTGTGCGTGTGTGTGTGTAAAATGATAACACTGTAGTGGCTGCGAGACAGGTGTGGCACAAACACAAACATGATCCGAAAAGCAACATTTGATCTGTTATTGGATTGCGTGGAAGTGTTAGTGTTTGATATCAGAATGGTGTCCTGCAGCACGATCGGCCCCGCATGACTGTTTATCTTGCCTGATGAGCCGACCTGTCCACACAGCGCTATCATTATCATTGTGTTTGAATTCCTGACCTTTTCAACTGCGTCTGAGAGTGACAAGGCGCCTGCGACCGAACCTCGGCTTGACTCTTTCACCCCAGATATACCACACACACATTGTCATATCCTCAGCACCGCACTGAACAAACATGGAAAACTGAGACCATCTGCTCAGGAGCTCAAGGTTTTGTTCTTGTGGTGTTTTTTTTTTAAGAAAACATGTATTTTTCAATGCAGTTTGGCGTGTCTGCATTGACAGCTGTACTGAACTTTTTCAGGTTTCTGTGCGGCTAAAAGTGAATTACTGTAGCTCCACCTGTTGCTTTGGCATGCACTAACTAGCTTGTAAGTGTGTTTTCATCCGCACAGACATTTAGTTTGACCCTGGAGTGGAGTGATGTTTTAAAAAATGTGCCTATCCTCTTCATCAGTATTATCCATTTAATGCTCCCCCACCACCTGTTGCCAGCTGTATGTCATCAAGGAGCCTTTTGGTAATCCTCCATAGACCCCAGAAATTGCAGTGGGGACACTGGTAGGGGTGCAACGACATTGCAACCACGGGGAGAAAATCTTATTCCGTCTAGTTCACACAGAATGTATTGTATAGGAAGTAAAACTTGCTTTAATTGGCAATATTCACTCATATAGCATGGTATGTAGGTGCTATGATAGGCTGTGATGCAGAGACAAGCACTGTAGTTTCTATGAAAACCACAGGCGCACATAAAATGTTTCTGTTGATGTCATATGACCAAAAAAAACCCCTCAAATCTTCCCTGTTTATCCGCAGATGGTATTCACACCATCTCATCCCTCTGCACACTCCGCGTCACCATCATCAGCGACGACATGCTGACCAACAGCATCACGGTGCGCCTGGAGAACATGTCCCAGGAGCGCTTCCTCTCGCCTCTGCTCAGCCGCTTCGTGGACGGCGTGGCGGCCGTGCTCTCCACCAAGCGGGAGTCCGTGTTCGTCTTCAACATCCAGAACGACACCGACGTGCAGGGCTTCATCCTCAATGTCACGTTTTCGGCCATGCAGCCCGGAGGAGGTCCGGGAAAGGGGACGTTCTTTCCTTCGGAGGAGCTTCAGGAGCAAATATACTTGAACAGGACTCTGCTCAGGCTCATATCTTCTCAGGAGGTAATGGATTAGCACGCACTCACTCCTCATTTGGGGCAGTAATTATTTCAAACATTCAGCATTTTTCATCTAGTTTTGTACCTGCACACCAGGATAACCACATGAAAATGTTATGTAGCAGCAGCAGCAAGGCAGAATTCCAGAAGTAAAACCAGTCGGACCTCCAAGTTCCAAGGAGGACATTACCTTAAACTCCCTTTGGGAATGATTCCACTATAATGGGTCACTATAATGATGTAATTAGATTGAATGACTGAGCTGTATTACTTATAAAATACCCCAAATGCACCTCTCTACAACTTAAAAAGCAGCCGCCTACTACATGCTACATGGATTTTGTCATTAATAGTCACATAATATCCACTAAGAAATGAAATCCTTGTTGGCGCAATGAGAAAATTGACCTATGCCAGCCACTCACGCTATTCTTTTGAAATGCAAAACTTGCAGTAGGAATAATTCCCCAAAACAGGGTTAGGTTGCGGTGAAATTTTGTTTTAGCTCTGCGGTAAATATGAAACGCACCTAATGCATACTGCGCACCTTTTGCATACTATACAGGTGTTCCTCGGGTTACCAATGACATCAAATCACATTTTAGTGTAAGTCGGAACTCATACCTAAATGAACATTTTAGTCACTCACACTCTACACACAACACAAAGGACAAGTACAATAATACAAAACACAAGAAAAAGCTGCTTAGCTTTCATAGGAGTAAATCCTTTAACATGCTCAAGGATGTTGTTGTTGTGTCTGTGAAGTCGTGAATGTGACATGAGTTTGGACACTGTGTGTGCGTTTGTCTGCAGAGGCGTTTGCTGATGTTGTTTTGGCCCAGGTTGACTGACAGTTGACTCTAACGATTGTCTATTTATATTGAAGTTGCCAGGCGTTCCAACTGGTTCTGGACCAAGTCTCATGGTCACGAAGCAAAATGACACTTTAATGAATTTATGGGGGCGGGTTCGTAACCAAGAAAGTATGTACCGAAGTATGTACCATTTTATGTTGAAAAAATTGATATAATGATCACAAATACATCTAAGAAAACAATCCCTGATCCCCCTATATGGGTGTGTCAACTGCTTCTGTAGTTTTATTGCAGTCCTGACTGGAAAAGATTAAAAAAATTCAATTCAATGTACTGTTGTGTAGGTTCTTCCATTTGACGACAACATCTGCCTAAGGGAACCCTGTGAGAACTACATGAAGTGCGTGTCCGTGCTCAAGTTTGACAGCTCGCCTCCCTTCATCGCCTCGGACACGGTTCTGTTCCGGCCCATACACCCCATCAACGGTCTGCGCTGCCGCTGCCCCGTGGGCTTCACGGGGGACTACTGCGAGACAGAAATCGACCTGTGCTACTCCGGCCCGTGCCAGAACAACGGGAAGTGTCGCAGCAGAGAGGGCGGCTACACCTGCGAGTGCCGGGAAGACTTCACAGGTATGTCCTGGAATACGTCCCATACTTGTCCATCTGACCCTGACTGTCTCCTGCTCCTCTGTCTCTTGCTAATGGGTCTCCGCAAGACAGCCTTCATCACCCGTTCCTCCATTCTCTTCCTCCATCTTATCTGATCCAGTTACCTCATTATACCCATCTCCGTCACTCACTCTTGCCCTTTCACCCCCTCCTGCGCCATATTTCCTTACTCCTCCAGCATGTTTTGCGTACCTGCAGGTCGCAGTTCAACACAGGACCCATCGGAGGCCCATAATTGGCCTGATGACAGTTTGCTTCTTGGGTTTCCGCATTTTAGGGAAAGAGATCCATATAATTCCCCCATGGAAAATGGGATTATGCCGAGGAGAGAAGAGCCATTACCGGGTTCCAGGCTTTGGTGCTGAGGCTCACTGTAGATGTCAGGAGTTGGAAGAAGGTGGAATTTGATTCTTGGCCATTTGAGTGGTTGTGGTAGAGTATGGTAGAAAAAGAACATAAGCCCAAACCACGGTCATCTTGCGTGAATTCGTATTAAATAACTAACAGATAATACATTAAATATGAATTATGATTATAAATTAATACATATAAAATACATGTTTTTAAATAAAATAAACAAATATACTAGCAAATATTGCTTGGTTTGTAAAACTGTCAACCTGACTTTTTACCGATTGCTCCAGGCTTTGTATTTGTTTCTTTGTTTTGTGTGGGCATTCTAATAGTAAAAATGCATTACCCCTTGTCATTTGTTTTTCTCTATTACCCGTCCAAGTTGAGTGACAGCCCCATTATTAGTGTAGCACATCAACAGTGACTTACCCCCCAATTCGTCCCATGAGTCCAGGTCTGGTCAGATTAGGTAATGAAGAACGTAGATGTGGTTAGTACGCACATTGTTTTGAAAAGCAGAATGCTGATCTACGTTCTTCATCACCAAAATCTGACCACAACTGGTTCCCAAACTTTGTTTGCAGCGCCCCCCTTTTGGAGACAAAATGATTTTCAGCGCCCACACCCCCCCAAAAAATATGGCAATAATGAAAAGTGTTCATTGTAGCCCCATGCACCCCCTGACATAATGCTGCCCCCCCCCAGGGGGCGCATCCCCCAGTTTGAAAACCACTGTGCTACACTGATGACAGGGATGCCATACAACTTCATGTCAAAAGATCCAACCTATCCAACATTGCATATCCATTGCATGCTTATATTTTCAAAAGTCATCATATCATATCGTGGAGCCAATGGAATATCAAGGAATTCCATCTGAAAATTGTACTTGGTTATCTTTCCATGGATTTCAAGTATTCCTGGATTTGAGAGAGGAATGTTAAAGGTCTCTTCCCTGACATCCCTTTCAGCATCAAGCTCGTTCTTGGTCTTTCTAGAGCTTAGTTTGCCTTTGCTCCTGCACTAACTCCTCTTTGTGTCTCTCATCCTCAGATAAGACCAAACATGCCTAACATGCTAAGACTCTCTTTGGGGATTTGCCGCTGATGCTCTGCCCTTCTTCAACTGTTTGAGTGAAATGGACGCTATAAATGATTGCTTATTCTTTTTCCGTAGGTGAGCACTGCGAGGTCAACACCTCATCAGGTCGGTGTGTACCGGGCGTGTGCAAAAACGGCGGCGAGTGCATCAATCGTCTTGCCGGCGGCTTCGTGTGCCAGTGTCAGCCCGGCGAGTACGAGAAGCCTTACTGTGAGATGACCACGCGTAGCTTCCCTAGAGAGTCCTTCATCACCTTCAGGGGCCTGAGGCAAAGGTTTCACTTTACTGTCTCACTCATGTGAGTAGTCTAAAAACACTCTGAAGATGTAAAAATGTAAAACCAAGTTTAATCTAGATCTGATCCACATTGACAACAATTACGTCTTATTGGAGTCAAACTCAATTTGGTGCGTGCACGAAGGATTAGAAGATGGAATGTGAAATGGAGTTTCATTTGGATCTGATCCACACCGTGCATATGGCAGACATTACACCTTAAAGTAGAGCGAACATTGATAGAACAATGTTATGACTACCATTTGGTATCACAGTAGAACATTGATAGAACATTGATAGAACAATGTTATTACTATCATTTGGTATCACAGCAGAACATTGATAGAACAATGTTATTACTACCATTTGGTATCACAGTAGAACATTGATAGAACATTGATAGAACAATGTTATTACTATCATTTGGTATCACAGTAGAACATCGATAGAACATTGATAGAACA